>CAJNIZ010000944.1:0-19890 GCA_905231905.1 Symbiodinium pilosum
CTAAATTGCTCAAAAGCTTCCACTAAGATTACTTAGATAGATTCTAGGGGCCCATCTGACTTTAATTGCGCGGCAAATTTAGGGGAGGCCGCTGCATTAATCAGGCATGGTAATTGTTCAGGGGGAGGCGGGTGGAGGGGGGAGGGGGGGGGACCCCCCATCATTAAAAGGGGTGCCACATTAAGTAGATGGAATATGGGGTATTACCCAAAGCCATATTCTATCTGCTTAAGCGGGACTATAAGCTTCAGTTGCACTTTTGGCAACAAGGTATGCCGTTGAGCGCTCCAAGAACGAGTCGCGGCCTACCATGATGGCCTTTTCCCGGCAGGCCCAGAGTTTCTGCTTGCTGAAGTGGTAGCTTCACAAAAGAAGGGGACCCCCAAGTAGACTCTAAAATACCATATTCCTTAATATAGGGACCCCCACATGATGGCACCCCTAATTTTGGGAAACCCCCAAGTATGGCACCTAAATGGACCTGCACAGGATTAGTCATGGATAGCAGTTGCAACCAAAGTTAGTCCCATCATACACAATCCAGAACAGCCATGGCCACGTCTGTAAGAAGACTCAAGCCCTAGACCCTCAAGTTCTTGAAGTCACCAACCCCACAGTTGTGAGCTCCGCGAGGCGCTGCCAAACCTTCCCAATTCCTCCATCGAGAACACCCTGAAGGGCAAGCGGCTCAGCTCTCTCCCTTCTGTCATGGAGATTCACATCGACATCAGATTGTAGCATTACAGCGGTTCTGAGGCGGTGTTTTGTATTGCTCATGACCCAGGTAAGCACCCTTCGTTTGGCTTGTAGGCAAAGGCTCTCTCTCAGAGACTAAACAGCAAAGGAGCAGTCAAGTGGTATTCTGAATATGTGTACTACGGTAAGATATATCCTTTTGAAATCCGCGATTGGCTTCTCAAGGAAAGGGACGAAGAATGTCTGACGGAAAGACCGATGCACCCACCAAAGCCCCTCTAAGCATTTACCATGGCTCCTCCCCACTCCCAACTGCTAGTGCTACTGCTTCTGTTCCTGCTACTACCACTCTCAATTACATCTACAAGCAACAGCTACAACTGCAGCCAGAAGCAAAAATCTTATTGTCACCCATCAGAAACTCTGAGCAGGTGCCTATGAGGTGGTGGAGTGCGCCGACCCAGAGGTCATCATCATCGGTACGGGCTCAGAGGCGCGAGAGGGACGGACAGAGATGTAATTGAAAAAGGATTATACAAGGGTATACATTGGGTACGGCCCCCACGCTTCATAATATAGCTTTATATAGCCCTTACGTGGCTTTCGCATTGACATGTCAGTCTAGACATGTAGGGCCGAGGGACTTGACGGATTTGGGGTTTTATCACCGTCAAGCGTGCAGCTGCAAGAGCTTAGGGCTTAGGGTACTGAGGATCACTGCTGAGCATGTTCAACCCGCGTTGTTTGAACTGCCTCATTAAGTGGGCATGTGCGCAATAGCACAGCAAGAAAATGTGTTCACACGAAAAGGGTGGGTGATTTTGCAAAGGCACAGACTTGTATGAACTGTTGTAACCTTACTTGCATGTCTACCTGGCTGGCTGCAGTTCAGCTTCGTAGTCTGCAGTCCCATTCCGTAGCAATCAGGGTCCCAAGCATCCAGGGCGCACATTGGGGCCCAGAAGATTTCATCTTTGCAATCTCAAGCCTGAAATCAATCTGGAGTCTTGTATTGTACAGCGTCAAGTGACGTGCAGGTGCATGTTTGCATCGATGCGGCCAAGGACATGGACCAGAAGGCACCTTCTGCGTGGCCAATGAAAGTATCGGCATTTTCCCAAGACCCTAAATCCCCGCAGTAGGGGCAAGAACCCCGT
This sequence comes from Symbiodinium pilosum, assembly GCA_905231905.1. Taxonomy (NCBI): domain Eukaryota; class Dinophyceae; order Suessiales; family Symbiodiniaceae; genus Symbiodinium; species Symbiodinium pilosum. Next base: position 1,854 of record CAJNIZ010000944.1, read on the forward strand.
GCCGAGCTGGGCAGACACCAAAAGTCCGAGGGGTTGTAAAAAAAAGACAGAAAAAAGCACCTTTTGGAAGAGTGGGGTGCTCAACATGACCTGGAACTGGATGCATGACTATTTCAAGGCGATTCTTGGGGAACAGGCCAAGCTGGTCTCTTAGACTCTGGAAGTCCGATTCGGAACCCAGGATTGCTACATACTAATTGGGAGGTTTATTACAGCATGCTGGCACTGGGCATCTGCCCTAAAACTCCCAAACGGAATCCTCAGATGAGGCACGTGGGGGTTATGAGCTACAGCTGGACTCCAACTATTTTACGGCCTGTTCCAGGTGCGTGTCGTGTCGATGCCCTCCGTGGAGGTCTTCCGCGCGCAGTCTGATAGCTACAAGGACCGCTGAGGCATGACTCCAGAGGCGTGTGTCTTACGGGCGGGCTGGAAAATCTGGTGAAACCTCCCATTCAGAACTGCAAGCATCACACAACAGAATCCGTGTGGCCCAATTTAGACAAAGAAGATGCGAGGGGGGCAGCTGAGGCCTGGGTGCCTTCACTGGGGAGTGAGCCTTACTAGGAGAGCCGTGACCAAGCTTGTTGCGGGTCGCTGCACAGCACTGCTGTTATAGACTCAGTATAGACTTCAGGCTCCAACACTTCGGTGATTCCCCACCACCACTTGGAGCACAGCTGCAAGCTCCAAAGGGTTCAATGCAACAACTCTAACCCTGGAAGCCTTCAAACCGAGACCTCAACCTCAGAACTGTTAACCAGAACAATCCAAACCCTGAAGCCCTAACTCCTTGAACGCCATGGCTCATCAATTTGAAGGACTCTCTCCTCCCCAAGGGCGTGCCGGCTCTCAGTGTTGAGGTCGGACATCTTGTCATTTGGTCTACTTGGTGTTGGTGTTTTCTCTAGGTAGCTATGGATGTGGTTTCAAGTAGGATAGATATTACAGTTATTAATATTGCCTGACATGATAGTTTCCATAATTAATGGGGGCACCCCAATACAGACCCTCCATATATTATAATCCTTATTATAGGCCCCAAATAAGGTACCCCTAACTTTGGGAAAACCCTAACCCCCATGATATAATCCAAATATCCATGTAATTTTCCGTGTTCTTTTCCATTTGATTTTCCATTCTTAAACCCTAAGCCCTGAAAACCCTAAACCCCTAAGCACCAGAAAGCCGAGAAGTCGGAGCTGGAGTCCCGTGCTTGCCTTGTGGAGTTGAGCACTACCCACGTCCGTTTCAACACCAACACCTGGGCATGGAAACATTATGCCGTGCATATTGTATTCGTGTCTATATGTATATATATATATACATATGCACACACACACAGTTAATGCATTCTGTTTGTTTGGATGTAAGCGGGTATGTGTAGAGATATACATAATATATATGTACGCACACATGTATTTGAGCTTGTTTTTCTACTTGTGCGGCAGTGGAATTCAATTTGGGAAAGTCCAATGTCCCTGGCCTGTACAGACTTCAAGGTGATCTTTACTTTGATCTTTGTAGTAGCTTCCCAAAATTTGGCGAGCCCAATCTAGGCACCAATATACTCCTCTGCCTACTATGGGAACCCCAAAATGGTACCCTAATTTTGGGAAACCACCCTTGTAAGCGACTGTCAGCCAGGTCAGAGATTCGCAGAGCCTAGTCCCACGTATGGCGATGTAGAAGTTTCCGATGATAGAAACAATTTGGCGTGGCCCAACCTACCCGAATCCCTTTGCATTGTGGCAGCAGACGATATGAAGGAGACGATGTTATGCAGTGAGCTCGCAGCTCAAATTGTAAGCTAGCCTCAAATATTTACAAATTCTAATTATTGCCTCATAGCAATAGTAGTAATAGTAGCAACAATAGTAGTAACAACAGTAAGAATAGTAATTGTAACAATGAGAGTCTTCATCCTTGCTTTGGCAGGCGGCGTGCACCACCGGCTGGGAGGAGTTCTCCACCGCGCAGGTTGCTTGCAGTGATCAGGATCTGTAATCTGCAGTGTCTTGAGCTGAAATTCCAAGTACGCTGGAACCGGACCCATTTCTGGGTTGCTGTAAGGGAACTTAAGTGAAGCTGCTATCATGAGCAGACCCTATTATTAACGACATGGCCATGTTATGGTAACTTAGTTTAAGTTCCTTAAGAGCAACCCAGTTTTGTTAGGTGGGCATCAACGTCTTCGGCGCCTCTGCGCCGGGTGGCACCTGCCTGGAGAAGTTCGGCTTCACTGTCCCTTGGCTACAGTCTGCGGCCTTACCTGTTTTGTGGGTTTAGGGCCCATGTGTAGCTAATCAGGCCAAAGGAGCCTGCAACAAAGCCTAATGAAATCCAGTGGTCTGCTTATATGTTTCCTTGGATACGCCTGATACCCCCGTCAGCAGAGCCGTTTACTGGAAACAAGGATATCCACGATTGTCAAGAGGTAAGTGCTTCCTATGTGCCTCCGCCACCTTTTTTGCTGCTCGACGAACCATGTCAGGTTCGTACTAGCCCTTGTTGAGTTCTTCTGTGGAAGCTGTTGCCTTTCGCTTCAACCAGTCTTCATTTCCAAGCCTTCGAATGACTTCATCTTGGGGAGCGTGGACTTCATCTTAGGGAGCATGGCGCTGCCTGCTCACTTCGCCTAATACCTCCTGCCACCCACCCCCTACAACCCTCCATATGAGTCTCAGGAAAGGCCGTGGTTCTAAAACTAACAGTCATGAAACCCAAAATTATCCAAACACAAGCCGGCCCGTCCCCAATGAGTTCCGTCCGCAGCCTGCACAAAGCCCTAAGTTAGAGCTAGGCTGTTAATTAAGGGGCCAGAAACAACAACAAGGCGACACCTCAAAACCCAGATCTTTTAAATCCAGCTGGGTTTAAGCGTTGCGCGTACTAATTGCAATTGGCACCCGACAAAGTGTCAGACATGCGCATCGCATGGAAATGATTTGCGTAATTGTTCTAAAAGGACTAGCTGTTCAAGAAGCCGTGCAAGTACAAGAATGACACCCAATTTTGCGATGCGGAGATTCATTTAATGGGCAGCCCCACAGTGCATCAGGCTGCCAACGTCAAGGAGTGCGCCGAGAGGTGCCATAGGGGCTGGAGTAGAGAGTTTCCTGGAGTGCTGAGAGTTTCAAGGTCCACGCTACAAGAGGATGTGGCACAATGGTAGGCTTATGAAGACTTCCTGGAAGAATGCTAAGGGCCTGTTCAGAGCTTTTGTAACCCAGACCCCGTGATGACGCCAGTCTAGAAATAAGTTGCAGTTCAAGAGCACTGCTGGAACTGTCCTCTCCGTGAACAACTGGCTTTCTCTTGGGCGGCGACAATCATTACCACGACCGCGGCTGCTGCCGCCAACATGGCCGCTGCCTCCGCCGACACCGCGGCAGCAGCAACGTCAACCACGACAAGAAGACGACAACCACACCTACGAGTACAACCATAGCAACAGCAGCGGCAACAGCTCCCATAGCCACGACAGCAACAGCAGCAGCGTCTACTGCACCACCACCCCTACTAGCAACAATGGTGCTACTGCCGCCATCACAGCCAGCTCCTGCAAAGCGCTTGACAAGCCTGGAGGCAGTTGAAGACCCTCAAACATGGCGGAAGCTGTCATCACGCCTGCCATTAGGGCTGCTTTTTATCTCTGTTGCTGCTGCCGCCACTGCCTTTTGCTGTGGCTGCAACTGCCACGTCAGCTACTAGACATTGCTGGTGGTTACATTGCTAATAACTTGCTTGTACTTGTGCTGATCATGTTTGCCCGCTGCCATGTTTGTGCTTGTTAGTATCAACTCAGGCTTTAGCGGTAAGCCCTGACAGCTCAAATAAGGAATTTCCAGCATTATTGGGAAATTGAGTGTGAAGCGGTTGTCAAGGGCATCAGGATTTTTGCAATTGTCAACACGGTTCCGCAGATGCTTAACTGGGTTGTCCAGAAGTATACTCTACAATGAGCCATATAATTAATGGACTATGGTCCTGGCAACTCTCACACACATGATTCCGCGAATCCGCGTAAAGCCGATTTCGTTTTGGCGCGTCCAAGAGATCAGTGGCCAGTTGAGGGGACCTACTTGACTGATGGAAAGAGGGGGAAGCCCACAACGGGTACTGCACATCACGTGCTACATACCCCATTTTCCATTACTTAAGGAAAACAATGGGCCCGAGATCCCAGGCTCTAAATCAAGTTCCATAGACTCTAGACCCTTCTACAACCCTTCAGATTTCTGGATATAGCCCCCCTTAAGTAGATAGAATATGGTTTTGGGTATATTATGATAAGATCCTCATATACCCCATATTCTATCTACCTTAGAGTGACTATAAGACTTTGTCTGTTGAGTGCTAACCTTGGGAGGTGCCTCAAGGGCGAGACCGGCTGCCTGTCGGATGGCTCGCAGGGAAAGCACTGAGCAAAGGAAGCGGCGCTGCTTGCTAACTGGGTCGAGTTGTCATTTTTTTGGTTTGCCTCGGGTCTTCCACTTGTGTGGTTCAGGATTTGGATCTTGTTCTGTGGATTCAGAGCTTCAGGTCAGAGCTTCCAGCTTCATGTGTTGGAACAGCATTTAGACCCTAAACCCTAAAGGTTCAATCTACAAGTGCCAATCCAGGGCCTGGGTTGTGGGCTCTGGACCGGAGTGCGTTGTGGTCTGTTTCTGCCCTCGCTGTGGGGGAAACGTGACAACCATGATTCCTTTTGGGCCCTTATAATGAGAGGACTCTACTCGAAGATCCCACGCAGGCCTTTGCTTTAATAAGTAGCCAAGACCCCGATCCCCCCAGGCCATACACACAACTGAAAACCCCACTGGATTCCCGATAAACTATATGAATGGCACCACCTGGTCCAGGATTTGAAGGCAAGTCTCTCTGAGAGGCTGCTGGGTCTCACCAACTTTTAAAGTCTCGGTGTCAGTGGTGAAATACTCTTCAGCATACCTTCGTGTCGGCACATGTCTATGCAGCTGTCAAGCTTGCGAGATAGGCCTTCGGGCAACCAAACTTGCAGAGGTCAGTTACACCCTGAACCATTCAGCCTAAAGCCCAAACAACAGTTGCTCGCGCAACTTGGCCGGGTTCATCGCTTTTTTCTCCAAGATTTTGCCGCAGATGCACGGTGTGGCGAATTCTGCGGCCCAGCTGATGAATGCTTAACACTGTGAAAACAAATATGTAGGGCATGCAACTTAGGTTACATCTTCTCTGTCTTCCGATGTTGTGTGTTCTGGGTATTTTGCGCACGTTGGGGTTCATGTGAGGGCAAACCCCTGACGTGAATCATTTGCAAGGCCTGTAGCCTGTAATTGAGTGTCAAGTGCAGTGTTGCCGTGTCAGCATTACATACTAGCGCCATGAATAAGGGGACCCCAATAAAGACCCCAAATAGCCAATCATAGAGACCTCAAAGGGCTACCCCTGATTTTGAGACAGAGCACATAGACGGATCCCAAATACCTGGAGCCGCAAGGAGCACAGGACATCCTTCCGGAAGGCAAGAGAGACAGAGGTTTACCTAGAGGGTTATGAGAGGGAGGAGTGAAAAAAACCATGAAACTATTACTGTAGGTTGTTAGGGGTTGACGAACCTGGTGCCTCGCGGTGAATGAGGGAATGGATCACTGTAAGTATCTCTCATATCAAACCTGAAAGATCCCATATGCCGTGCCCCGTTTTTTCAATCCAGGACTGAGTCCAGAAAGCACAAGCACGGTTTAGGTACACCCACAAGCGGCCAGCAGAATCTCCAACTTCTAGATCGTCTCGGCGGCTCCCTGTGCCATCAGACCTGGATAACCCCGAACCGCAGCAGTCAACATGGACATTTGGGGTCCGTGTGAGCTTTGGTCTAAACTGGGGTTAATATTGGGGGTTATATAGGGGACTACTATAGGGATGATTAAGGGGATACTAGGAGTTTGGTTTTCAACCCTGATTCATTCCAGAGCCTTCACTGACGACTGACAGGCACTTGCTACAGTCCCCTTAAGTAGATAGAATATGGGGTATATGAGGATCTTATTTTCATATATCCAAAGCAATATCCTATCTACGTAAGGGGGACTACATACTATAATACCTCTCAAACCTAGGGCGGGATAGGAAGTCGTTTCTGCAAGCTCTTTCCGAGCTCTGGTTCCCAGAATGCTCGTGGACCTTCAGCTACTGAAGACTCTCTTATGGTTGTTTCGCACAAAGGGCCCCTACGCACCCTGAACCTTCAACAGTTATACCACCAATCATATGAGTAAGAAGAGCCATAATGGTGAACAGAAAAAACAACGCAGCAACGACAACGATCGCGATGGCTGGTCTGAAGGCACAGACACCTCAGCAATGACTGAAAGTATGGTTATAATCTCCTCGCAAATTCTCCGATTATGATTAGACGCTGGTCGCATGCGGAAAAGGGGCGCCAGTGCATGCCTGTCTCCCTTCAAAAGAAGCGGTACCCCTGAAATTTGAAGGAACTTGGCCCAAGGTTTCTTGCACAACTATGCACTATACGTGGCCTGGAAAGAATTACCCAGTGGAAGTTGCCCAAGTTGCATCTTCCACGCAACATGTTCATCGCAAAAATCCTTCTCGTGAGCCTCAAGTAATCGGTCACAGCAAGGCTGTGTCAGGGTTTGCAGCCACTACTGGTGGGGCATGGAAGATATTGAACCTAGTCTTGAGACAGACAACACCAATTTTGACTGCTTCGAGTTCAAGCACCTTGCGATGATGATCGGATGGCATAGTGATCTGCGGAAATGGATGGCGTTGAGGCCTATGGACCTGTGACAGCAACTCGTCATGACACGGTGCGTTCGCAGCGCCGTCCCATCTGAGCTTGGTGGCCGCTGCCTGTTCTTGAACTTACCACTCTGGGTCCTTCGCAGTCTATCACGCCTGGAGCCGGAAACCGGAAGATTCGGCCAGCTGTGATGTTTGGTGTTTGCTTGGGCCGGGGCCCTCTTTCTTGCGGAAAGGGAAGGGAACAAACCCTGCGTTCAAATCAGCCCTGAAAAACCTCAAGGGAACGACTTGGAGCCTGGTTTCAGTCTGTTTGGGATCAGCATGCCGTGCGCACATGCTTGAACTTTGCAGTGCATGCCATCGCAATGCCTTGCGAATGCCTGCTGGCAATCTATGCCCGCCCATTGCCGAAGATGCTGCTATCCTGCATAGCATTCTGCTGGAAGTGTTTGCGACCAAGTGGGTCACTGGAAGTTGGATATGTCTTTATCGCTGCCTTGGCTCCGTTTTGCTCGGAAAGCTTCAGGCCCTAGAAGGCACCACAATAAATCATGAATCCCCGAGACCCCCCAGGTTTCAGACTCTGACCCATGCCTTCTTTTGACAAATTCGTGGGGTAGGACACGGCGCGCTGGCCAACCCAAGCATACCTCTGGATTTGGGACAGGAGTCTAATCCCTGCTAGAGTCAGCCCACGCCACTGGCTTTCCAAGTTGGATAAGACTATCGTGTCCATACGGTACTTGACGTTTTGGTTATTGCAGTCCCAGGTGCTACACCTCTTGAGCTGAATTCGTTGAATTTTCGGCACCCTGTTCGCCATGCAATGGCTGCGGAGGTGCACCCACTGACTAGGGCGTATCCAAAATCAGAGGAATCGAGTTGCCAGATTGCTGGAACACTGAGCCCCAAACCCCAGTCATAACCCAAAATGGTAGTTGAAATTTTCTTCTCCATTACACCCATAGAACCCCAATAGAAAAGATTCCCTATCCCTATATAACCCCTAAACCCCCCCACCCACCCACCCCATCATCATGGGTGAGATTGCAGTATGCCTTGCCCTAAATACTATTGGGGTTTAGGGTTTAGGGTCCCGAATCTTGCGGCAACCCTGACGCCTGAGAAGTACTGCCCGTCACTTCACACACAGAAAGACAGACCCACAGACACAGAGACAGAGAACCAATAGTAACAACAGTAAGTAGTAACCTTTCCAGTACTAATACTAGTGAGAATAAGTGAGAATAGAAATAAAAATAGTAATAGAGAGAGAGAGAGAGGGAGGGAGGGAGGGAGGGAGGGAGAGAGAGGGAGAGAGTGCAGAAGGAGACGAGTGCAGGAGTCAGGGGAGACACTCCGGCGAACCCGCCTTGTACCCGTGGTCATAAGACCTTGAAATAGATCATTGTCTGACTTCCACAGATTTCAGAATCTTCATTAAGACTTGTGTACCAAACCCTTTTGCAATTGAGCCCAGGCCAGCTTCCAAATTGCTAGGTTGCCAATAGAGGGGTATATAGGGGTTTTATAGGGTTTAGAGTTTAGGGTTTGGGAATAATATCCCCCTATATTGGAAATCAAATGGAAAAGAACATGGAACATGAAATGGAACATGAAATGGAAACTGAGGGAATACAGGGATTTAAGGCACTTATTTTGGGTTACCATATTGGGGACACCATAGTAATTGCTACATATACCCATTATGGTAACTTAGGTTAAGTTCCTTAACAGCTACCCAGATTGTGGTGCTGCGTACCCTAAGCCAAGACTTTGATCCTGAACTCTGAAGCCTCCGAGCTCCTCAAACACTTAATGCCGAAACCCTGAAGCCCTTTATGTAAGCTGCTTGTGCTCCTCATATGGTAGTTTTGAGTTAGGGCCCCGCTGTTGAATATGTTTGAATATGTTCTATACCACACTTCAGGACCAGCCAAAAGGGAACTCCTCATCTTTTTTAAGCGATTTCAAGAATGTCCTTAAGCCCGAAACCCTGAAACCTACACCCTGTCTGTTTCGAAAAAATTCTCTCTACTCAAGAAGCAGGTTGCCTTCGCGCCTCCCAAGCGATGGGCTCGCAGGGCAAAGGTTGAGCCCAAGGACAACATTGGCCTCCAATGTAGGGCCTAAATAATTAAGCTACTGTGGGGATTATGTGGGGTGAGATGCGGTTGTATATGGGTTATATAGGAATTATACGGCTACTGCGGGTTCAGGGTTTAGGGCTCGATAGCAGCGAATAGGGATTGTTTAGGGCTTATGTAGGGGTTACATAGGAATTGCTTAGAGTTAGAGGGTAATATTGGGCAGTCACATGGAGAAGAGCATGAAAGATGACAAGGAAACTGTATAGGGTCAGGGTTAGAAATATGGAGAATCAAATGCAAAAGAGAACGGAAACTGGGGGTTTAGATGGAAATATAGGGTTAGGCTTAACTTGCTGATTGCCTGTGCCAGAAGGGCATGCCACAAACTCCTCACCACTACTACTACTACTACTACTACTACTACTACTGCTATTACTACTACTACTATTACTACTACTACCACTACTACTACTGGCAAAAGAGGCCTTGCAGCTTCCAGCTCCTTACCCCAACCAGGAGAGTTCTAGCATGCCAGCAGATGAAGAGGCGTGCCTCAGTTTCCCATATATATATATATATAGACAGATTGTGGGGTGTATATTCCCTTATTCCCTAGTTGTAAAGGATTTGGAACATTTTCAGTTCGGCGTCTGGAGTTTCGAGAGGGAGCAGAACCTGGATGATGGATGGCGCAGGTCCTCAGGTATGGCTAGCAAGATTCAGACTGCCAAAAATCTTCAACTAGATACAAGTAATTTCCGCCAGTTTCTTACACCTATCAGTTTTTAAGATGCCAAGAGCGTTTCTTAATGTAATTGCTTAGGCCTCAAAGTATTTTGTTTGTGTTTCTGTTGGCGTGAGGCAGGGGATGTCCACGAGATGCCGCATACAATGTTTGCGCTCATTTGGGCTGGAGGGTTTGTCGAGGGGTAGTAGGGGGTCTCGAGCAGCCCTAAAGCCTAAACCCTAAACCTTACAAAAAGGAATAATTGAAAATCAAATGGAAGATGAAATGGCAACTGGGGCTGTGATGGGGCTGTGTCGTATTGATGTGGGAAGAACATTGTCCACATCATGGACGAAAATCATCTTTTCGGCTTGGTTTTTAGTCCTAAAAAAGAAGAGCATAACTTTACCTTCTTCAGCCATTAGAGATTAGAGAAACAGTCCTTAGCTGGGCTTCAGGCTTTGTTGTGTTCAGGAATTTGTGCCAAGGTTCTCAGGCCAGGGTGGAAATCGCGTCAGAAAGGTTGTGGTTTTAGACCACGTCCCCTACGGATGCTTTGCTGTTTTTACTAGTATTTCCCCATATGGCTCAGCGTTGTAAGGTTTGGATTATGGGTGGAGAGTTGGGAAATGAGTTCTCCCAAGTTGAATGCCGTTAATTTTGCAAGCCCTACATAGAGGCCAGGGACAGTACCCCGGTGTTGGACCCTTTTATCAGGTTGAAACAGAAATTCTGGGTGACTGCTTCGAGGGACCAGGGGTGCGGGGACCCGGACTTCTGATCACTTTCTGTCGCAGCGCTGCCCAATCACCGTTTAGGGCTACAAACCTGGCCGCCGGTTAGTAGGGAATGAAGGAATGGAAAGGAAAATGGAAAGCTCATTTTTTGGGGGAATCATATAGGAACCACGAGAGGGATCTATCCACTCCTCCATCCATTCCTTGCCAACTAAATGTAAGAAACAATTGTGAAAAGAGTCCAAAACCATAACCCCTAGACCACAACCTGACTAGCTCCTATTCCAAGTCACGCAAGATACGAACCTTAGACCCCAAAGTAGGGAATAAGGGAATATGCGATATAGGGATTATACAGGGATTATATCCCTTTACTAAGTATGTAGAAGAGTACTTTCTTGACTTGCTAGGGTTAATTTTTGGCCATTGTTTTACCTTCTTCTAGGGTCCAGCAGGCTCCCTGGACCTGAATCCCTGGGCCATGGACTGTCTGCGACTTGAACCTGGGGATTCCTATTACAAGGGCTTAGGGCTAAGGGTTTGCGATTTAGGGTTAAGGATTTAAGGCTAAGGGTTCAGGATTTAGGGTGAAGGGTTTAAGGTCTAGGATGGGTTTAGGATTTAGGTGAAGGATTTGGGGTTAAGGGTTTAGGATTTAGGGTTAAGGGTGCAGGGCTAAGGATTAGCGTTACGGGTCTGGGGTTTCAAGTACCTTGCTTATTCACCTTTAAATTTAACGTCTGAACGGGGAAGCCAATGTAGACCCCAAAATATTATCAGCCTCATACTTGGGTCCCAAGAAAGTACCCCTAATTTCTGGAAAGAAACTACGCCCTAAACCCTTAAGCCCTAAACCTGAACTCTTACTTAGCCGTCTTTGAAGGCCGTGCCGCCTCCCGTGCAGGAAGCTCTAGACGAAGCGGAGAGGCCATCGAGATGAAGGGCGACTTGCAAGGTACGGGAATAACATATTTAATAGGAATTAGAGCAATAAAAGGAATATATAGTAACAATAGGAATAATGGCAATCAAGGGGTGCACTTTCGGGTTGGTCTGTAGGTAGACTGTTTCTCTTGAGCTATGGCCCAGAGATTGTGAACCAAAGTAAATCGGTTCAGCAGTACCTGGGACGGAAGTTATTTTGAGGGAGGAAAGCTTAGGTCCTTAGGTTGCCAACGGAAAGCATGCTCTCAGGCCTCCAGAACCGCCTTCGACTGCTGACCCAGCGGACGAAGCCGAGAGGCCAGCACCGGTAGCTCAAGTGGGATGGTTTCATCCCTAGCCTCCTAATATATTGGGGCTATATAGGGATAATGGAAAAGAAAATGGAAACTACTATAATGGGTTATACAGGGATTATAGGGTATATATTGGGGCTATATAGGGATAATGGAAAATAAAAAGGAAACTACTAGGGTTTATAAGGATTCTAGAGGGTATATTATGGTTTATTATAGTATCTTATATAGAACTCCAATGTGGTGATCCCAATTTCAAAAGCTTGAGGCTCCCAATCTTGTAGGCATTTTCTGTCTTCCTACTCTTAAGCACTGGATCCCCAACAAGGCTGTTGAAAGACTACATGTTTCCACAACAGGATACCTTGAGTAAGGTTATTCAGTAGGGGAACCCATGATTGGAGGAAGGTGAACCAGAAATCCTGATCCAGTGGACAGGCCAGCAGCAAAGCAGACTTCTGCTGCAAAGCCATCGCTCGCTGCGGGGAGCCCCACAGTAAATGACAGGGTTATGGGGTTATATGAGGTAGAGTCTAGACCCTTTAAGGGGGGTTATATACGGGATAATATAGGGGACTAGTAGAGGGGTTATTAAGGATACTAAGAGGTTAGACCATGGTCATATAGGGGATTCATTTTGATATCTAGGCTGTAGGGATTAGGGTTAAAGGATGTGGAGAGTTTCCGAAAAGGTAGCAGGGCCCTTGAGGCAACAGGGATAGGGATAGATGGGGATTACACAGGGTTTGTTGGGGTCCCTGCTCTTAGGATGCTGCTGGTATGATCGTGTGATATGTTCAAGGCCTTTTATTGTTAAAGTAGGACAGAACCTCTGAAAACAGGCATGCACCATAAACCGTGTGGAAGATATATTTTCCCTGGTCCAGGGAAGGACCAGGGGTCAATAAAGGCATCACAGTGCCTGCAAGCAATGAGAGCAGTAGCTGTACTCATGCAGGTTTCCAAAGATTAGGGTAGCTTTTTGGGCGGTGCCAAAGAACCGATGTAGCATATTGGGGGTCTACAGTGTGCTCATCTATAGCAACAGGTGAAAAGCGTTCAATTGCACACCCTTCCTCTCGCATGAGCGCTAGCAGCAGGAAATGCGAAGGCCTCTTTTTATTTGCGAGCTTAAGGGATTGTAGTGACTCTATAATGTTCCAACTATATTCTTGCGGTTCCCTGTTTGGGGTCCCCATTTCAGTCCCTTGAACGGTGAGGAGGGCAAGGGCTCCGGGCAACGATTCTTAGATGTTTTTGGGGCCTGCCAGCAGGTCCCTGTGTAGTAGGGGTGGTTCGCCCAGTATATAACCAGTAAGTCAAAAGTATATGTTAATGTCCTACAATACAAGGACACCAATATGGACCCCAATATACGATAAATTCTTATTATGGGGGACTCCAAAATGGTACCCCTAATTTTAGGAACCCCTATATTCAGCCACAGGGCCGCCAAGATTCAGCAAGACGTTACCTTAATCAAGCGAACAGGGAAACCCGTAGAACCCCCATAGACCCCCTGTTTTTTGAAAAGTCTTAGTAGGGACCTTTTTGGACTTTGGGGGAAGGGTAGCCGAGCCTTAGGATGAGAGAACCCCAAACCCTAAAATGTTTTGGGTTGAGATCTCGGACCTGAATTGCAGGCATTAGCAACTCATACCCCTATAGCCTGTGTCAGTATGTCTAACTAGTAGCAGAAGAAGTAGGCCGAGTGAAAGATCTTGATGAGGAATAAAGTTATGAGCCATCTTAACCCTAAATCCTGGTACATAAATCTAATTTGGTAGCTACATGTGCCCATACGCACGCCATCATCTGCTCCTGCTCCTCCCGCCCGCCTACCGATAGCCGAGCTCCAAGATCTCCAGCCTAAGACTAATCAGAACAGTTATACCACTGAAGAACCTTGTACAGTAATCACGGAAAAATGTAAACTACTCTACGTAGTACTGACAGTAACAGCAGTGAAAATCAGTGTGATCATAGAATCATCAGGAGTGTTTGTCTTGTTGTGGTTGCTTTTCAGATGACAATTTAATTTGGACATGGAGTCTAAACTGGAGTCCAGCATGCAAAACACATAAAGTAGCCTAGTGAGGATGAATGTCCTCTGCCCTCCACCCGTACAGCCATTTCTCAAAGACGGATCCTACAAGGACCTTCCCAAAAAGGTTTAGGGTCAGGGTTTAGGGTTTAGGGTTTAGGGTTGGGTTTTCAAAGGCTACACACTAATCTCCGCACCCGCGCAAGAGCCAGAAACGCTCATTTGCAGCCACCAGAACACTATTCCCCATATAACCCTATAACCCCATATAACCCCTACAAAATCCCTATATAACCCCCATATAATCCCTATATAACCCACATAATGCCTATATAACCCCATATATCCCCTATAGAATCCCTATATGATAACTGCAGTTGTGCTTCGCGATTTGACTCAGGCTGAGGCGAAGTACAAACCTCCGGAGCCTGAGCCCTGAGTCGTCAACGGCAGGATATTACCATATAGGGATTATATAGGAATTTAGGTGTTCTATAGGTGTTAGATGGGGGGTATATAGGGGTTATGTAGGGATTATAAGTGTTACAGGGATTGTATAGGGATTCCCTTGATGTTTGGGCTTTAGAGCTGCCGGCTGTTTTGGTTTTCCTGCCGTCGGTGGCTACCAGGTCTCAGCGCCGGGGAAGGGTTGGGGCTGTGGGACGGGGAGCCGATCTTCTTGAAAACCTCATGTGACACAGGTAGTACACAGATGGTTGTTCTCCCAAGACTGCAGCATCGGACTTCACAAGCCGAAGCAGCAGAGGCCGCAGACCTTCCAGACAGCTCTAACAACGAAGCCAGATGCTCCTTCTTGATGTCATGTAGGGGTTATATAGGGATTTTGTAGGGGTTATAGTGTTTATATGGGGTTATATAGCCTGATCATGGTGTTGAAGCACTTCTTGCAAAGTGTCATGACATTTTTAGCGTTGCCCCCGTACAGCGACAATGACCCTATCTAACAACGGTCAAGCAGCATGCCCACTGGGCCTGCTGAGTTCTGTCCCAGACTGGAGGGAACATATGATTTAGGGGCTGTATAGCGGTATACAGGGGCCATAGGGATAATACAGGGATCAGAGTCACCCAACTCATGAACACAGCTGTGGCGGGGAAAATAAATCCTGATAGCGGTCCCTTGACTTACTGGGAGATGCTGGTAGGGACAATGGGAATATATTCTATAAATAAATAAATATATATATATATATATGTATAGAAGCAATTGTATATATACATAATACCGTTTTCCCCGCTAACCCCTAGTAAGTATATGATTCCCTACATTCTTGCCTTTGATCCAGAGACCATCATACTAATGAGCAACACTAAACTAAAAATGCGCAGAAACCTTGGGACCCTACAGAGGTCTGTAGGGCGTCTAGTCCCCCTTAAGTAGATAGACTTTGGGGTACATGAGGATCTTATCATAATATACCCAAAGCCATATTCTATCTACTTAGGGGGGAATATAACTACAGGAGGACACAAGGAGCCCGCTACATCGAGAACATCCAAGTTTTAACTCCTGCAGACTGCGAGAAGGAAAAGCGGACTTCCCAACAATCCTCTGGCTATGTATTGACGACCCTAAACCCTAAACACCCTTAAAATCTGAACCCGATGTAGTCACGGGCCATGTCTAGGGATGTCGTTTTCGTGAATCTGTCAGGAATCCCCATAAAGCCCTTTAGAAACCAATTTTGTCCATGTTCTTGTTCATTCCTCTCCATTATTCTAGTTACCTTGGCGCCTACCTAAACCACACACCCTATATAGTATAGTAGCTTCCAATTTCCTTCCCATTCCCAGAAAATGTCTCCGAGCCTAAACCCAACTGTGAACCCCAATTTCGGGATAGTATGATAACTTCCATTTCTTCTGCATTTCCTCCATGTGAGATACAGCCTAAGCTCTTAGTATCCCCTCTGAATATTCCTTATACAATCCCCTGTAAAACCCCTTTAAGGAGTTTAGACTGTAGCTCACACATCCGGGGTGTGCAGCCCTCCCTCGAGGCCTTGCCCAATCTGCTTGGAGGGATTCGGCGCTTCTGATGGTATGCCCAGGAGCTCGCGAAAGTAGGACATGGTTCTCGCTTTTTCGACGCAATAAGGGGGATGCCGGCCGTGAGACGTAGCCACACGATCCTCACGTCACCACCTTGAAAATCATCGAGCCTCTGAACCTGGAGTAGGCCACGGCTTCTCAGACAGCTTCTTTAATAAGCATGCAATCGGTTGGTTCTTGGAGGATGGAAGGGGCCCGGTCGGGAAATGGTCAGCTGGGTAGGTGTAGAGATCAGGATTGATGAGGATTTGGGTTGCAGGATTTTGCGGCGATTCAGGCATGATCTTTGGGCTTTGAAGAAGGGGATGAAGGCCACAGAATTGCGGCCACATTTCCAGCATTCGTATGCCAAGTCTCTGAGGCGCCTTACTAGAGAAGTCTCCTTTGGCTGCTCGCCCCATCACGTTGACTAGACATTTCCCAACAGTGTCACAGCTGAAGGCATTTGTACTGGGCCCACTCTTCCTCTGGTTTTCTGAACGGGGGTCAGGCATCCCGGGTCGCGGCTGGCAAGCCGTGCCTGCTTCAGGAGAGACATTCAGAAGGTAGCCAAGCCCTCGTTACTAACAAAACGTCCAAAGTTACCGAGTTTGTTCGATTCTTCGCGTCTTCTTGAGGTGCATGCCAAGCATACCGAAGATGCTTGTAATTTGATTCTGCGCTGCTGCGCGCACCTTGGCTAGCTCTTTTCTCTCTCTCTCTCTCTCTCTCATGCCCTCATGCCCTCATGCTCTGAAGCCTCGTAAATTGTAGTATCTCATGGTATCTCATTTGGACATGCATGGCTGTGTCTCAAGGGGTCCTCTGTCACCTCTCATAGGGGTTCCTTTGGAGGTGTCCAAGTGCGGATCATGGCTTTGGATCCAAGCGGCAAACCCGAACTGTTCGAACAAACTCATCTTATTAGCACATGTCATTGTGGCAGACATGATAGTTGCAACAAACCCGGCAGCTAGCGTAGGTTCATCTGCACTCTGGTAGATGTTTCCAGGGGTTAGCGCTTTGCTGAGCCCCCCAGCGTGCAAACAAGCCACAAGCAACATAAACGGCTAGCATGGAGATGGTGTCAATGCAGATGTTGATGGTCACCGCCGCCAGCATTCACGTGACATCGCTTTGGCGGTGGGGTGCCATTGGTCCCTGCCACGCAGTGGGCACCTTAAGGCCACGTCTTGAGATCACATGAACCTCCACATCTCCCACACCCGTGTTCCTTCCACAGCCTTCTGAGAATATCTGGTGCAAGACATTACTAGCAGTAACATTTGGCGATAGACTCTCTTGAAAGCAGCCATACATCGCAAATCTTGTAACATTTTCCACAAATGGGGTGCCCCTGAAACAGGGATATGATGAGATTGTGTGGCTTCTTATTTGTGGTTGCACAGGGGCCATCTTGACAGGCGCCTATCCATTGTTTGGCAAACTTAAACTGCGGGACATGAGAGGCGCAGTCAGCAAGCAATCTGAGCAGACTGTTCCTGGAATCTTGATCCCCGTCAGGTAGAGAGTGAAGGAGTTGAAAGGGAATGAACGATTAGAAAAGAACATCGAAGCTGCAATTGAGGTAGTCTTTCGGGTCGTCAGCATCGCACGGAGTGAAGAAGTAGGTTCTGGGATCAGTACAAGGGGTTAAGCACGGGCGACTCTAGGGATCTATTTTTCTATTCCCTAGTAACCCCTAGTATGAGCTGTAGTCTAAGCTCCTCAAAAGGGGTTATACACTGTAATTAGCGGTTTTTCAACCACGAGCAAGTAAATTTTCCCCACAAGTACGGGACTTATCTCCCGACTATCGAGTATCGGGGGTAGGGGCAGTAGGGGTATGTTTATTCGTGGAAGTCTCCTGTTTTGTACAAGTAGCTGTTTGCCGGCTGCTGCTCCGGTGCCACTGTGATTCTTGTAGCAGCTTGCAATCATTGCAAAATGTGAGAGGCTGTGCCATATCGCCTATAATGTCTATAGTGGGGGCTCCATAGGTAAACAAGCATGGACCTCCCTGATAGGGGCCCTCATAGATTGACAATTCGCTCAGAATTCATTTTCGCCGTAGAAGCGGCAAGCTCTGGGTCTCCAAGAACAGTATGCATCCAATTAATAACCACAACATACTATAGTAGTTTCCATGTTATTTTCCATTATCCTGCTGTACCACCCTGCCGTTAAACTTAACCGTTATCGTGCACCCGTCTCGGCTGTTGCACGCGGGAGATGTGGAGGGAGGGATGAGGGGGGGGCTGGGGGTGGTGACTGGGAAATTCAGAGCATCTGAGCAACAGGCAATAGACTCCGTACAGCCATATAGTCTTGGACCCAGTTCGCATTTTGAGGTTTTACGTATACCTTGCAAAACGATATGGTGACCGGCCAAAAGC
>CAJNIZ010000944.1:19948-30476 GCA_905231905.1 Symbiodinium pilosum
TTCTAGAGTTTTGCCGATGGCTCATCTACACCTTTAACTCAAGCGTTGAAAGTCCTTCAATTTCATGGCTGACGGAACAAGCTCTTGTCGCAATACGGCGATACAAGTGTCTCGAGTACAGAGCCACATCTTACATGTTCAGCAACAAGCTAAGACATGCCGAACTCCTCTTACAACCTTTCAAATGGGCAGCTGTCAGAATCATCACCTTTTTTGCAGACAAAGCCCCAATCCCTGGTCAATATAACCCCAACATAACCCCAATATTTACCCAATATAACCGCAATACAAGCCCCCATATAACCCCCATACTCGTGGGGACCCTGAATTCTAAAACGATCCAAAACGCTCGGGAAGGTCTCTATTGGCTACGCCGAAAACGGGTCTTGCCCAGCCGGATGATGTCAAAGTGCCCTGTCATCTAGATAGCCTTTGTCATGGCAATAGTTATGGTATAGTAGCACGAGTGGTAATGTTTATATGAAGCCTTCAGAGGCGGGTGCTTTGGGAATTTGTGTTAGTTTGCTGGGATGGCAATTTTTTTCTGAAGGCTTACCTGCGGGCACAGCGCTGCTTCTCTTGATCATGTACGATTCCCGAAATAAACCTTAGGGCTTTGGACATTAGGGGTTTATATAGGGAAAATGGAAAAGAAAATGCTAACTTGTATAATGGGGTTATATAGGGTTTAGGGCCTCTATTCGTCCGAACGAACGTCATCATGTTGGATCAGATACTGAAAGAACAGAACATCACCAGCGCTGGCTACACCTGTCCTATCTTGAAGCCAGTCTTCATCTTGTAGACGTTCGCCCTGCGCGCACGCCCTGCCATCTGCATGAAAACCCATCTTGGTAGTTTCCCAAAATAGGGATACCCCAATGTAGACCCCCAAATGCTAAATCCTTGTTATAGGGATCCCAAACTGGTACCCCTAATTTTGGGAACCCCTAAACCCTAAATCCTAAACCCTATACAACCCCTATACATCCCTATATCCCCCTCTAAAGGTACCCCTAATTTTGGGAACCCCCCTCTTCGCCAAGGTGCAAAAAGGGCAGATTTGGAAAGTCTGTGTGGCCTTGGCAGCTTTGGCTTCGGAGATGTACGTCTGCATGCGGTTCCTGATGAGCTTCTGTCTTTCTTGCCCACCAACTCCGTTCTACTTGAAGCTTGGGCATGGTTTAGGGTTTTAGGGCTTAGGGTTTAGGGTTCAGGGTTTAGGGCAATGAATGGTAAGTTTTTTGAAGTGAGGCCCGCAGGGGTAGACCCCAAACAGCGAATGGTAACTTCGAGGAGCTTAAGAGGGACCTCCAATCTTTGTAGCCCGAAAGGCCTACCCTCCCGGGTCCATTAAAGTCTCCCACCAAGGATCACTTAGGAAATAGTAGGGAATAATAGGAACTTCTGACACGATATATGATCATGTTGAGTGCCCCGGCCGATTTTTGAGGCAGTGGAACATCTGGTCCACCATGCTGAATGCAACCATGAATCGTTACTTGAGCAGGCCTTCATCCAAAGAGGCGCAAATTGGGGATTCCGGGCTTGTGTTAAGGTCAAGATGAAGAGTAATAAAAGCAATACAAACAATAATAGGAATTACTGTAATAGTAACAACAGTACTAATAGTAGTCGCAGTAGTAGTAGTAGTAGCAGCAGTAGTAGTAGTAGCAGCAGCAGTAGTAGTAGTAGTAGTAGTAGTAGTAATAATACTAATAATCATAAGGTTGGGGCTTTGGGAAGCAATGACTCGCTGTTTGCAGTCTGCTGGGTATGAGGGTGAGGGCCGGGGTGCATCTTTTTAATCGTGTGGCGTACTGGGGCAGCTCTCAAAGTCGTGCATCTCTTGTTGGAGGTGTTAAAGAACAGTACAGTAGCCATGGGGGTAGGAACGCCACGCGCCTGACCATGCTAATGGCTTAATGTGGACTTCTGAAGCTGATGTATGCTTGTTGTGGCTCCACATACTGGAGACTGAATGTATGCTTGGGAGGTATAAGGCCACGGGATGGGGTCATTCCAAATCACACGCTCTTTATCCATTCACGACTCATGACGCTCTGCTGCGCACGCTGCATGTCATTTTGAAAGCACTGCCCCTACAGGCAGGGCAGCGCGAGTCTGCGATTTTTTCGGCAACTTGCTTGCCAACTATGCCCGTCAAACATGTTCGGCTTCCCGATGTTTGGCATAGTAGTTGCAACTGCTGAACACTAAGCTGCTTAAGCATAAGCTGAAATCCAGGCAACGTTTCACCCTGCAATGCTTTCGACTTTCGTTGCTAGATATTCCCTACGAGAGGGGAAGGGGGAACATTGGGGGATAGAGCGCTTCAACACCAACTGGCTAGTATTGTCATCTTACTGGGCTCAACCACCCAAAAAAGCAACCTCTTCGTAAGCCCTAAGCCTAAACCCTAAATCCTATGCCCTAAATCCTAAACCCTTCACCTTTTGCTCAGGTCGTGATTAGCTTATTCACTCTTTTGAATCGCGTGGACCAACCAGCCAGTATGGCACCGGCCAACCTTGCAGGAGAATGTAGAGCCCTTTAAAGGGGATTTAGAGGTTAAGGGTTTTGTGATTTGGGGTTTAGGGTTTGGGGTTTAGGGTTCAGGGTTTAGGGGCTTTCTGGGTCGCCGTTAAGGAACTTAAATTAAGCTACCATAGTGTGGCAACATAGTAGATACTAGTTTTTCCTGTTTAGCACCTTAATTCAAGTTCCCTGGCAGCAAGCCAGTTTAAAGGGGCTTTTACGGATGGAAAGGCGTACATGGGGATGAAAGGGCGCCAGCAAGTGTTCCTAGCACTCGGCGTCCTGATTCATGAGCCAGAAAGGTCAAATAATGTGGGTTCCCAAAAAATGAGCGTCCCTTTTCGGGGGTCCGAATAGTAATGGTTAAAATATTTCGTGTCCAAATTGGGGTCCCCCTATTTTGGGAAACTACCAAAAGAGAAGGACTGAAGGGCTGAAGCTTGATGGGGTCGATACATGAGACATGAACCTAGTGCTTTGGATTTCCTACCGTCTCCGGGTTGAGGGCAGAAAGCAGACAGAATGGGGAGGACGCGTCTTTTTGGGCTCGTTCGCTCTGGACCCCTACTTTTTTGTGTTCGTCAACGCTGCTCTGGTGCCCGGATTGCGAATGCAGATTTTCCCTGATTGGTTTCAGTCTAAAAAAGCTCTACCTTGTAAACCCAATGAGACACTCGGTCAGCCCGGCGCATCGCTAAATGTTTCCAACTACATAAGGTGCCTTTCCACATAGCTTTGGAGTTCTGTCTGCACACGGCAGAGCTGAGTCTGGCGGAGTTTGGGACTGTGTGTTTCAACGAGCTCTTCGCAACACTCACTATGGCCTGGATATTGATACAGGCTGAGAGCTTCCATCAAAGGAAGGCACTCGCTATCAAAACGCTCGAGGAGCAAGGGAGGGCATTACATAACCATATAAAGGAGACTGAGGGGCTGTTAGAGGCAGCCCGCAGGCTCCTAGCCGTGACCTGCGACTGTTGCGAGCACCTCACGCACGACTTGCTTATCACGAGCCCTTCAAAGAAGATCATCAACATGCTCAGGCTGCCAAAGTCTTTGTGGGGCAAGCCGATAGACGTCCTTCAGTTCATCTGCTCGGAGGAGCATGACCGCTTCCTTACCTTCATCTCCCAGGCCCATGAAGTCGACAGCGGCACGCCCTCCTCGCTTCACGTTGCTCTGAAAGACTACGCAGGCACCGCATTACTTTGTGTCTTCAAGACTTGTATGAAGAGTGTACCCGGAAGTCTCATGCAAATCCGTGTTTCCGAGCTTGGTATAGCTTGATCCTGGCCGGCTAGTTCCCTACCATCATTGACGAATGCCCCTTCTGCCCACTTTCCCCTTTCCCACCCACCACCCCCTACACCCAAAACGGCATAATAGTTTCCATTTCATATTCCATGTTCTTTTCCATTTGATTCTCCTTTCCTTTGGATAATATCCCTACACCTTAAACCCCAAATACTATAGGTTTAGGGTTAAGGGTTTAGGCTACTACTGTAATAGCTTGCATTTCCTTGTCCATTCCCTTGATCTGCCCCATTGATAAGACCCCTTTGAGAGGGCAGCTACTTCCCGTTTAAAGCGATTTCGGTTTGGGTTTAGGGTTTGGGGTCTAGGTTGCCCCCTTATTTTTACCCATCCCAGGCTGCCCCTTTCAACGAAAGCCAAGCCAGGTTGCCTAAGGCACCCTAAACCATAGGGTTCAGGGTTAAGGGTTGAGGGTTAGGGTATAGGGTTTCCGGGTGTAGAGCGTACGGAACCTTGCTGTGGGTTTAGGGGTTAACCATATATCAGGGAGAATGGAAAAGACAATGGAAATTACTCCTGCGGGGTTAGGTAACACGGAGAACCAAGGGGACGCACAATGCAACATGAAACGGAAACTGTGCTCCGCACGGGAGCGCCAGTTTTCTCAAAATTTTCAGGATGTGGTTATACCTTCATACTGGGCCTTATACGGAATGGTTCCAGGTTCCACGTCTGATTAATTATGGTACGGGGTACCTCAAATTAGATTTAAAAAGATATTGGTAATTATTCAGGTCCCCGTAGCACACCCCAGCCTATAACACGAACGCCTGTACGACTTACATCATCATAATAATCATCATTGCCGCTGCCGGATTTTCATCGGCGTAATCATAGTTACCTTGCCGCCCACAGGTCTTGGTGTTGGGGGTCTTGCCATTAGGTCTTCTAGCTCGGCTTGGGAGATGGACCCCCCCATACCTGGTTTAAGCAGATAGCTGTTTGAGTGCCCTCTTAGCTTTGAGGGCAGACGTCATGTAGGCATCACAAGCAAAGATACCACTACACATTATGTGGCTATTGATGCTCCTCATCGTTTTGGTCTTCTGGTGCTTGACCTGCCAGCATCATGAAGAACATGGTCGTTGATTCGCCTGCTTCCCACAGACGATGCCAGCGACAGCGACAACAGTTGCAGCAGCAAGCAGAGCAGCATCATAAAAATCAAGCCATGGCGCATCAACCACAGCAGAAGTAATTAATGATGGTATAGCGATTTCAGAACGACAACTTTGATGCTGACTGAACAACTGGAGTTGTGAGACAAAAACAACAGAACATGGCCTCCACTCAAAACTGCAGCTGCACATCTACGACTATGTTATGACAGCAATGACAGCAGCGCCTAATATTTCCCCAACGACCACTTCCACCTATTTTACTATGTAGTACATATTTCACCTGTATCACTGTCACAGCCACCACTTCTCAAAATTTTCGCCTCAGAGAGGCACAACCACCAACGCACAGCTCTTTTACGTCTGCGTGCCGGCCTCCCTTTCGGCGAAGCCTCAGTACTTGCTGGGGATCACCGTGGTGGAGCCGGTGGAGCCAGACACGATAATTAACGACCCTCATCAGAGGACTTATGGGGGAGTTCTCAAAGTTTTGAGCTTTCTTTGGGTTCCGCACAATGCATGAGCAATAGATTTGGATGGTACAAACAGGTACTTAGTTTCGAGTAACACCCGCATGGTACTATGGATTGAGATTCCTGCGCTCAGGCTTCAGGTGTTCATGAAAACTGCGTACTGCCTTCTTTGGTGTCGGCTCGCTCGCTGGACACTCTATTAAAGGGTGTGTTTTGGCATACGAGGCAAAAGGTACACGCAATCCAAGCCAAGGATTTAGACATATCCAGCATCCCTGAGCACGACCAGCTGGTCACTGGACAAATTAGCGCTGCGTCGGAAAGACTCTCGCGTTGATTGTAGTCATCTTGTTTGGTTTTTTCCTACATTTGCTCTTGTTTTGCTGGCATGTGGTTGGCTGTGATGCTCAGAGGCTTAGAGCTTTCTCTGGCTTGCCTTATGCTGCGTGAAGCCCACATATCTCCTTTTGAACAAGCGCATCGTAGTTGTGTTATCTGACCCATCTTGCTCCAGCAAGATATTTCCGCTTCGTTATGAAGAGAAGTACTGGTCTCGAAGTAGCTTCGGAATCCGAAGCCGCTGCCAACTCAGGAAGGGGAGCGAGACGAAGCAGCTCGCCTACGAATGTGAGTGTCTGAAGGTGGGTTGCAGAAGCTTCACTGACTGTCCCGATGGCAGAAGAAGTCGTAGCTGTATGAGCGGAGGTAACAGTAGGGCAGTTTGAGGGCTGCTTACGTAATGGTCTTCAGCTATCTCATGTCTAGAAATCTGCTATCCTGGACTTGTTTCAATTCACATCAAGATTTCTGAAAACGCGCCTATCCCTTCCGGTGATTCTGATCATCAGGATCCCATCATGTTGGGCTTAAATCAACGTGGCCTCAAGCTCAGGAAAATACACATGAAGGTCCCTTCCATGGGTCGCTTGGGTTTGGCGGAGGTATGAGATCTCTGCATGAGCCCACAACTCACCGTATGCTGGAATCAGGCTTTGCATTGCAGCTTTTACTTCGTATGTAGATGGTAGACACACTTGATCCGCACACTGCTCTGCGGGCGGGCTTAATTCCTTAAACGACGATTTATCGGCCCTTGTTTCATTCCTAGAACCCCTCCAGGGCAAGTGAATATAAAAGCCATGGCCCGTGGTATGCCTTGCGTCTGACGCATACATGGGGGGTTTCCCAACATTAGGGGTGCTGTTGTTGGGGTCCCTACAATAGGGACTATAGTATTTGAAGTCTTTTTGGGGGCCCCCCTATTTTGGGAAGCTACCTCATACCCTACAGCCACGCAACAAAGGAGCCTTTAAATGAGTGATCCCCACTTGAAGGTTCACGGGAAGTTGAACTTACAGTCATGAGAAGGCTAGGCCCACATAGAGAAAAAAGAGGATGCATAAGGGTATACCGGGACAGATACGGGAACATGAGGACGTGTCGATGCATTTCGGGTCTATAGGGGCATACAGGGACATATCGGGAGCAAGGCTTCAAGATGTAGGGCTATCTTTTACAACTCCAGGCCTACGTAGGGTCTTCAACAAAGGCACGGGGATCGAACTGAAGGATTCTATAGGGATCACGCTCGGGAACTCCGGCAGCTACAGCTGGGGTCATGGGTACGCGAATTTGGGTTCTGGACATGGCTAGCAAATGATTACCCAGATTATGGTCTTAGATTCCTTGTAGAAGTATAGCATACGGTGCGTCAAGCTGTGGGGAATTTTGCTGAGCCTGAAGCAATATGGGAGCTTCCCTATGTATTCCCCTACATACATTCTTGGGTGCGCCTATGTACCCCTAGATCTCCTTCAAAGCTTCGTTATTCCGGCTTGTAATCCCCTCTGGCGATAAAAGCCTCCCGACGCCACTAGTAATTTTGGGGTTCTATTAATATAGAACCCCAAATTCAGTACAATAATGCATCAGTGAAAGTGTTCTGTAAACCCCAAACCCTCTAAACCTCAAACCCTACAAAAACCTCAAACCCCAAACCTGAAAACCCACACACTAAACCCCAACCCCTAAAAACGTACTAGACCCCAAACCCTAAACCCCTAAACCCTAAACCCTAGAACCCAAACTCCAAACCCTAAATTACAATTGGCTCTCTTAAGGTCGGCTTCGCAGTTCCAGCTCTGCTCGCAGTAGCAGCGCCTCCTCGTATTCACATGAGAGCCTAAGCCCCGTGTTAAGGTTTCCTAGAGGTTTGGAGGGTTTATGGGTTTACGGGTTAGGGTTGGTTTCCGAAAGTTATATGGATAATGAGAAGAGAATGGGGACTATTCTTTTCGGGTTAGGCTTTGGGGGTTTAGGGGTTTACGTAGGGTTTAGGCTTAGGGATTCCTCAGAATGGAAAGGCAATTCACAATGAAATTGGCATTGGGATTATACAGGGGATCATGGGGGTTAGGCTTTCCCAAAAAAGCAGGATTACCTTTTTGGGGGGTCCCAAGAAGAAGGGTAATGGCATTTTTGGCTCTATATTGGGGTTCCCCTATTTATGGAAACTACTGTGTAAGGTGGACGGGTAGGGTTCAGTTGTTGGGGTTTAGGGGTTTATTAGGGGTCGGGGCTGAAGGTTTAGGGATTTGGGCTTTAAGGGTTCGGGAAATTTGTTCGGGATTAAGGGTGTTAGGGTGTAAGATTTTGGAAAGTTTCAGAGTGTGGGGTGTCAAGCCTGGGTCCATGTCGTGTTTTTCAATCTGTGTTGTTGGGGGGGGATTTACAGGCGACCCAACTCTTGAGAAGCACTTTTGCAGCATCCTTCACATCATGCTTAAACTTATTATAAACTTTAAACCCTCAATCCCAAAGCTTATAGTTATAGTCCCCCTTAAGCAGATAGAATATGGCCTTTTTATATATTTATATTGTAAAAAGATCCCCATATACCCCATACTTTATCTACTTGAGAGGGACTAGAACCCTAAACCCTATATCCTTAAAACCCAATAAGCCTAAGCTGCGGCAAACCCAAAGCCTAAGCCTTCAAGTTTGGCCTACCCTAGACCCTAAACCCGAAACCCTAAACCCTAAACCCTAGGAGTGAACTATCCCAGCCTGTGGCTGCAGCTAGCACCGCAGCGGTGCAGCAAGCGCTGAGCGGCTCTGCTGTAGAGCATCCCCATTGGGGTAATACTAGGGTTATGTTGGGGTTATATTGGGATAATGGAAAGTAAAATAGAAACTACTATTTAGAAAACAGGGTTTGGTTTAGGGTTTAGGGGTTCAGGGTTCAGGGTTTAGGGGTTTATGGGCTTTCCTAGGGTGGCTGGGCCTTACCAGACTTTCTCGTACTTGTTGGGCTTATTGTGTTTGGGGCTTTCAGTGCCTCGAGGGATTCAGCACTAAACACGCCCCACCACGGAAGTGTACATCCCTCATGGCGGTTAGGCCAAGCCCAAGAAGGCCGCAGTCCCAGAATCCCCAAGCCATGCAGGCTCTGTCGAGAAACTGCGGCTGGCGCTGGATCTTCGCACTGGCTACGAGGGCTATGCGATTCGGTCCGCGACAATGTGTCTGCAAAGCAAAACAGACAGTGTTATACCTGATCAGACGATGATTCGTAGACTTCTTGGAATCTTTGAACGCCAAATTCGTGAACTCAAAGCCTTGGGAAGCTGTGAGGTGTTTCAAAGAAGAAAATCCTTACGCGAGACGGCCTTGCCTCCTCGACCTCATCAAGCAATTCGGCTTGATCATTCAGTTTTCTGTGCGCAAGGTGAGCACTCACCGAAAGTATGAGCCTTCAGACCTTGAATACTCGGTTGGCTAGCAGCATCCTGTTGCACAACACGCTGCAAAGCTCCCTAAGATTCCCTGGGCTCCATACGTAGAACCTCGCGCTCTTTGTTCCACCGCCGGCTTCAGGAACTTGCACTCAACGGCGCTTCAGACATCAAGCAGAGAACCCGCAGACGTGGGACCCCCCACCATTCTACTAGTCAATGAATGAATACCCGGGAATTTCTGTTGTGGAGATGCCTCAAAGAGTCTGGGAATCAACAAAGATTGCCAGCTGAGCAGAGATTGAGCATTCTTGGCACCACTGAGCATCTTTCATGACTTGCAGCTGGGTACAGAAGTGACGCCAGTCGTTCAAGAACATTCTCTTAACGATGCATGCGCTAGGAGAATTGTCGGATTCGCATTTGGAAGTTTATACAACAGATCTTCACTGCGCGAATCTCTTGATCGTATGGAAGCATAGCCGTTTAAAGCTCAGGCGGTCGCACCGGCCGTTGATGGAAGACTGGCTCCAGGAGCATGCGTGACTTGACTGCGCGACGAACTCTCACTTAGATTTATGGTTGCCACTTCAGCGGGTGCGGGCTTGGGGTTCAGGGCAGATTTAAAGCCTGAATCTTCTACAGGCTTAGGATGTGAACTTGCAGAAATCTGTGCGTAAACTTGAAGAAGGCCCTCGGTCAGGGCTCTTTTTTTGTTTTTAACAAAAAGTGCCGACCTTGCTGCCGTACAACATCAAAGGTTAGAAGTACGGGGTACACAAGGGATATGTTGGGGATATATTGGGATTATGGAAACAACCATGGCTTAGGGCTTTTAAAGTAAGAGGCACGGGCCCCTAATATGGGCCCTTAGGCCTTTTAGGGGGGTTCTAGGGACCCTTAAGGGGGGTACATAGTAGGTATAGGGCCCATGGTTATAACCTTAAGCAAGCCACCATCGCAATTTTGGGACACCCTCCATCCTACAATCTTGCCGACAGTTTAGGGTTTAGGGTCTAGGGCCTTTGTGGGGATGTTACCCCCCATGATGGAGAATCAAAGGAGACAAGAAGATAGGGCTTAGGACATGGGAACGGGAGGACAGTAAGCTCATTTGGGGTAGTTGGGGGCCACCAAAACACATGGGAGGGGGGGTCCTTAGAACCCAGCACAGGGTGGTACTTTCGGGCTTGCGTTAATGAGGCTCCATTGTTTCTGGAAATCAACCCGGAGTTGGTGTATATGGTAGTTTCCCAAAATAGGGGGACCCCAATAGAGACCCCAATATACTATAGTCCTTATTATTGGGACCCCCAAAATGGTACCCCTAATTTTGGGAAACCCCCATATT
>CAJNIZ010000945.1:7935-21092 GCA_905231905.1 Symbiodinium pilosum
CTCATGGCATTATAGTTGTTGTGTGTGATGAGCCTGCGCGAAAACCATTGTAAGCCAAACTGTGCGCGCGCAAGCTCCGCGCAAGCACGGCGCAAGCTCCCAACTCGAGATGGAAGAATATTGGACAACCCCCAAATGAGCTACAGTCTAAACTCCCTAAAGGGGGATATGTAGGGGATTGTTTGGGGGAGTATATTTCGGGCTTATTACGGGGGATGCAAGGAGTTTAGACTATAGCCCAAACGACTCGGGAGCTCGATATACACTTGCTTCCTTTAGCAAAGAAAACCTTACAGTCAGCCAAGCCCCAGCACTCCATCTAAGACCTTTGCCCTCATGCCTTTCCCCTCATGCCCTACTATCGAAGACTTTAAGTTTGCACCCTTAGTGTTTGTAACCCTAGGTGTTGGGTCCCCAATACCCTTATTAAGGGCCATACTCGGGACCCAAACCCAAGGGTACAAACCCTAAGGGTACAAAGGAAAACTCCCTGATACTAAGCATCCACGAATAAATAATGACTTGACAGGGGTTGCTTTTAATGACTTTTTCTCTCTTTTAAGAAATTCAAAGGAAACCCTTTATTTACTATATCCATATTATGGTAACTTAGCTTAAGTTCTGTAGCAGCAAGCCAGTATATCCTAAACCCTCCACCCAAATTTTACGAACCCTAAACCCCAAAACCCTCAACCCTAAAACCCTTAATCCCTAAACCTTCTACCCCTAATGCCTAAACCTTAAACCCCTAAACCCCTAAACCCTTTAAGCCATCTAAGCGCAAGACACTTGATTGAAGGCTGGCACTGCTCCCCATCCGCGCGGTTCGTGTTTGACCTGGAGATCTGGGGAAAGCGACTGCTTCCAGAGGACCGGGTTTAGGGTTATGGGGTCAAGGGTTGAGGGTTTAGGGTTTAGGATTAAGGGGCTCAGGATTGAGGGGTTTAGGTTTTTAGGAGGAAGGGGTTGGGTACCCTCCCTCAAATTCAGGGATTAGGTTCATGGGTCATGGCTCCCCCAAAAAACACGGAAGCTGATATGGTCCTGCCTTCGAAGTCACAGCAGTTTTTGCAGGGCCCTTTTGAGGGCTTTTTTCATGGTGGGCACGTAACAGTAACACTCAGGCTACAAATCATGGTGCTCGAGGATGTAGAGCTTAGGATTTGGTTTGGCAGGGCAGGGCTAGGATGTGGATGTCAAGTTGCTGGGGTTTAGGATTGGGTTCTTCTTTTTTTGAGGTTGTTGCTTTAAGGCCGGTGCTAGCGGTGTAGGATCCAGGGTGTCGGGATCAAATTTACGGTGTAGTGTGGGTTCAGTGACGAATTTAAGGTTTAAGTTTAGGGTCTGCTTGATGTTTGACCCTCCCGCATCCAGAAGGCTTAGTAGTGACCCAAAGTAGCTTGAAAAGGAGATGGTGGTTTCAGGCAACATGCGTGGGATCTCAGAAGGTAAGGAAACTTCCAATTCAGGGGATGGGTTCTCCAACATACCCAGTGTTTGGTGGACCTTCATACAAACTTGCTGTCTTCCCCACCTCTTATAAAACACCCCCCATCCCCAACTATTCCCCGTGACTTTGCTATGTAGGAAGGATCGTATTTGAGAAAAACGCCGATGTGCACACGCATCAAATCAGCAGGAGCTTCGATTCAAGCCTGCCTTGACCTCAATGATCGGACAAAGGTTTAGGTTGCGGGTTTTCTGAAGTATACGAAGGCTAGATAGGGAGTACATTGATACAGTTTAGGGATATCGCCCCATTTTACGAAGCTTCGGTTTGGCATGTTTCCGATGGGGTTATTGCTTGGACGCCCACCTGCTCTACAGCATGAAGAGATGTCTTGGAGGAAACGCATATGATCAAAGCACGCATATAACCTTGCTGCACAAGACGAGTGCACAAGAAAAGCGCATTGCATATCCCCACCTTGTGCTGCTTTAAGCTGTCCACTTGCTTGCTAACTCAACACTAACCCTAAACCCTAAACCCTAAACCGAATGATAGCAGCCGTAAGGGCGTGTAGGACTGGCAGTGCTAGCAATGATGTTGACGAAAGCAGGCAGAGAAGTAACGGAGATCATTAAATCCGAGTTGATAGGGTTTCGGTTTTAGGGTTAAGGGTGATACACTCTCTAACATGGAAACCCATAGGGTCCCTTTTAGAGGGACTGTAGTCTTTATAGGACTCTTTTCGGGGTTTCCATGTTAGTTTCCGAAAGTGTAGTAGATGGCAGGACCTCTTGTTCAGGCCTTCCAGATGAAGCTCACTACTTGACTTGGGGCCCATCCAGCAAGCTTTGAGTCTAGAACTCGAGGCCAAAACGCTTCCATCCGAAAGGTCTGCGGCGTCTGGTCTTTTGGAAATTGGGCTACCCAGGGGAAGCCTAGACCTGTTGTGTTGGAACTCTGTTGAGATTTTTCAGATCCCCCCTAGACCCTAGATTTGTTTTGGGAAACTGGCATATCTGCAACACCCAAAGGTGTAGGCTTGAGAGTTTTCCCAGGAGCTGACAAAAGTAAGGACTATTAAGGGGTTACATGGGGGTTACAGGGAGTGAAATAGGTATTATGAGGGGGTAATGTAGGGATTACATGGGGATGACAGTAGGGATTGTGAGGGGGTTTTATGGGAGTTACTGAGGTTAAGTCTGCTGCTCCTGACCGCGAGAAACTGCGTGTGCTTCTTAGCTTTGCGCGTAGGGTTGTCGTGGGCTTGAGGGATCATGGTGGGCTACTGCTAATACTAGATGAAAATCTACCAGTTACGGAGATATTCGTCAGTGCGACCCCATGCCCTCCAGCAATCTCAAGAGGTTGGACATGTTTTTGCCAAAAGAAACGGTGACTCGTCACGACTTTTAGCCTGTGCTGCTCTAGTGGAGATTGTCAATGGTGTGTGAAAGGGCCTCGTTGCTTGCAATCTTCTTCTGGGTTGCTATTAGGAATTCAAACCAAGCTACTAGAATCTGGATATACGTGGTGACTAACTGATGGGATTTTCACCATGTTCACTTAATTCAAGTTAGCAATCCCATTTCCCCGGCCTTTTTCCTCGGGCCAGTGGTTGCGAGGAACTCTAGGGTTGATCGGTGACTCCTACCAGGAGCGCGTTTCGCATAAGAGGCATCCAGGACTTTTTTGCAAGGGTTTTGAGTTTAGGGTGCTTGCTGCTCCACGGCATGGTATGGCTCATGATGGCTGTTATGAGCATGTTCGGTGCTCCATAAACCTCAAACCCTAAACCCCAAACCCTAAACCCTAGAATCCCATCTAGGCCTTGACTTCTCGCCACCTGCAATGGGTTCCTACGCAGCTCATTACAAGTCAATCTCATGCAACAGTGGGTAGAATTCTGCCAAGGGGTGCCATGGCTTTCTGTATGATATGGATACATAGACTCCCAGGATTTAGGGTCTACGGCTCAGGGCAGATTTTGGTAGTTTTCAAAATAAGGGACCCTAATCTAGACACCAATATATTGTAATCCTTATTATTGGGACCCTTAAGAAAGTACCCCGAATTTTGGGAAACTCCACCCATGTACTTTCATGCCATTTCATCCTTGATGGCATATTGTGGACTGTGGGTTCTCCAGGGTCCCGAAATCCTAAACCTTAAACACCTAAACTCACCCTAAGCCCTAAACCCTAAACCCTACACCCACCCTAAACCCTAATCCCTAAACCCTAAGCCCTAAACCTTTAAAAAGGGATCATAGAGTTTAGGGTTTAGGCAGGACCCAGGGCCTTTAGGATGCAGAGATCTCAAGCGACCAAGCAAAGAATTGATGTTTGGTAGACAGATGTTTCTCGGCCCCAATAGTATTTAGGGTTTAGGGCTTAGGATTTGGGGTTTAGTGTTTAGGATTTAGGGTTTGGGGTTTAGGGTTTGGGGTTCAGAGTTTAGGATTTAGGGTTTAGGGTTGACAGATGACCCCCACCGTTACTGGGATGCCTGAGCCCCACAACTACTTCTAAGAAATTCTTTGGGTCCTATAATATACCCTCTAGAATCCCTACAAACCCTAGTAGTTTCCATTTTATTTTCCATTCTCCCTATATAGCCCCAATGTATACCCTAAAATAACCCTGCACAAGGTGACTATGCTGCTTCGGTCGCCCAGCTGCATTGCATGGATCGAGGAGACAGTGTTAGCGGTTAAGGAATGAATGACATTGCCTGGTTTCAGAACCGTCTATTTCTTGATAGCTGGGTACGTACACTGCCGTTTCTGGATGCTGATAACCCTACAAGAGCAAACAGTGTAGACGTATGTTCGCCCAACTGGCATATACATCCATCCATCCATCCGTCCGTCCGTCCGTCCGTCCGTCCGTCCGTCCGTCCGTCCGTCCATTCATCCACCCATCCATCCACCCATCCATGCATGCACATGTATATATATATATATATGTGTATATGGGGAGGGCGAATATATGTATATATATATGTTTATATATATACACACATGTATCTATATGTTTGTGGTTGGACAGTGCAACTCGACCCCTGCGCTTTATGTGTATACATGTCTCTCACTCTCTCTCTCTCTCTCTCTCTCTCTCTTTGTCCGTCTCTCACTCACTCACTCACTCACTCACTCACTCACTCTCTCTCTCTCTCTCACTCTCACTCACTCTCTCTCTATCCCTGTCTCTCTCTCTCTCTCGCTCTTTCGTTCTCTCTCTCTCTCTCTCTCTCTCTCACTCACTCACTCACTCACTCACTCTCTCTCTCCCTCTCTCTCTCTGTCTGTCTGTCTCTCTCTCCTCTCACAACTGCGTATACTCTCTACGTCACAGTTTCTAGCAGATTCCCTACATCTGGACATACTCCTGTCATCGTCCTGGCTACACCCTCCGCCATCAAAAGAGGTATCCATCACAGCTCTGGTATTCCTGGATACCTCCAATGCTCCATAATTAATCCCTACTGTAAGAGCATGAGCCAGAACCCCCCACCCTTCTCGGATATTGTGTGTGCCAGGCTATGGTGGAGAGCCCCGGATTGCGGTACCTCTTAGAGAGAGGCGAGGCGATGCAAGGATTCCCGTGGAATGATGGGTGTGGTGGGGAGAAGGAGGTTTTTTCTGAAGTGAAGGGTTCCGTTGGTCCGCTTCTGGGAAAGCAGGGAGTTTATCCTTCTCTTTCTCTCCACGAATATCTGCTCATGAACCTTCAAGAAAGGGCAGTTCCAAGAGGTCATCTTCATAGCCAAAGCCCGGGAGGTGCGAAAAAGAACCGGAATCTACCACGAGGCCACTGTGGAGAAGGGCTTTGTGAGCCCAGTGCTTAGCCTGACCATCACGGTCCCTGCCAGCAGCCATAGTCCTGTAGCAGCAGTAGTAGCAGCGATAGTAGCAAAAGCAGTGACAATGGCCGTGACTGGCCATGACGGCAGTGGTAGTTGTGGGTGTAGGTGACGGTGGTGATGCCGGTCGTGGCCATGGTGGCGGTGATGTTGTTTTTTTTGCAGTGGCCAAGGGTAGTGGTGTTAGTAGCAGCTGTAGCGGCGGCGGTATTAGCAGCAGTGAGGACACAGATGGTATCGGCAATGCTGGTCGTATCCGAAACCATGGTGATAGCAAAGAGCTGCAGCAAGAGCTGTGTCGATGGGTCCAGAAAGAAGACGAATTTGAATGACCATGCTAGCATTAAGTACATTTATGATAACTTAGTTCAAGCTTCTGAACAGCCACCCAGCAAATGCAGGTGTTTGCCACCTTTCCGCGGGCCCCTCTGTGAGTTTGAGGCGGGATGGGCTGGTCGTGGGAAAAGAAATCGGAAGTAACATGAATGGACACCACTATAGTTAGGAGGGCTATGATTAAGGGTACGGAGGGGCTGAATACTTTGAATAATGCAGGGTCAAATGGACAAGAAATAGAACATGAACTGAAATGGAAGTGAAGGGATAGCCATGTAGGGGCCTAGATAATTTAGGCGCGCGCCTTTGCCGGGTTTATACCAGACCTTGGTTCATTGGTTTAGTGTTTAGGATTTAGGGGTTCAGGGTTTGGGGAGTTAGGATTCAGGGTCTAGGGTTTACGGGGTTTAGGGTTTGAGATGGTGAAGGTATCACGCTGAAAAGTAAGTCCCGAAACCCGCAGCCTTCATTGCAGAGACCATGGCTTACTTGACGCCCTGAGTATGATAACTATTGCGCAGGAATCATGGTAGAAAGAACCTCATTGCTAGGTCCCCTAAGCCCCTCTAAGTATGGTTCTTGCTGGGCTGTAGTTGCAGTTATACTTGGGGATCCATGTACATTTGCGTCGTTCTCACTTCAAGTTGCCCGCATTACAATTTCAAAGTCGGACCCCAATATGAGCTATAGCCTACTTTCTTAAATGGATATATAGGGGGTTATATAGGGGACTATTATGGGGGTTACTAAGGGGGATACTGGGAGTTTAGACTCTAGCTCATATGGACACAAAAAAGCGATATCCATTATTCGAAGCAACCCCCCAAAAGAGGACCTCTAATTTCCCCCGCCCCCCCCACCCCCCCATGTGTCTACAAAAATATGGCCCGGAGCCAGCTGCCTGCGCATTGCATGAAAGCCAAAGTGTCTGTGGAAAGCCTGGTGGCTCAGAGGCCCATCCCTTCGAGGCAAGAAACTTATGCGGTTTAGGGTCTAGGGTTTAAGGTTTAGGGAGGGAATATAATCCCTATATATTATATTAGAAGATGAAAGTCCCTGTTGTTTTGGGCTCTCTGAGGGGGTATACTTACTGGGAAAGGTATAATTTAGGTGGACCCCCACCCAGTAATGGTGACTGCAAGGGATACTAGTCACTATATTCGGGTTCTTCTATATTCCTATTACAGCACTATTCCAGGGTGGAGGGCCCACTTAAGGTATAATCTTCGAGACTTGACTGGAGCTCCGTACAATCCTAAGGGATTTGCTTGACTGCCATGAGGAAACTTCAGTTTAGTAGCCCTCAAGGAAGCCCTAATGTTCTACGGCACATATGCTTCCAAATTAAGGTAGCCTAGTCTAAGTTCTTGAACAGCAAGCCAGTTTGTGGCATGAAGCCTAAACCCTAAACTCAAAATAAACCCTACACCCTGAATAAACTCTAAACCTAAAACCCTAAACCCGAAATAAACCCCAAACCCTAAACCCTGAGCCCTGAACCCCTTTTGGACCAGCGCAGCTGGTTTCGATCCACGCCGATTCCAGGGCTCCTTGTGAAGGAACGCTCAACGTTGGTGGCGGGTAATATTAGGGTTATGTTGGGGTTATATTGGGAGTTTATTAGGGTTTTATTGGGCTTACATTGGGCTTACATTGGGGTTATGTTGGGGCAATATTAGGGTTATGTTGGGAGAATGGAAAATCGAATGGAAACTACCATTTAGGGTTTAGGGTAGCAATAGGACAGGGGTGTCAGCCATCGTGTCATCTAAGCCCTAAAACCTACAACTCAATCCCTGAACGCTATATGTCTTAGGACCCTCCGCGCGTGCAGCAGAAGCTTCGCGCAGTGATCCACTACATCACAGCGGAGACAGACCGATGCTCAGGCTGAGGGTTACTACTGTCATAAATATTTTTATTCCTACTTTTATTACTACTATTAGCATTTCCATTATTACTACTACTATTATTGATACTACTACTACTATTATCATTGTTATCACTATTGGGGTAGGGTCTTGGGATTTTAGGGTTTGAGGAATGATTGTTTGGTTTTAGAGGCTTTAAGATTTAGGGCTTCAGGGTTTAGGATTTAAGGTTTTCAGGGTGTAGGGTTTTAGAGTTGATGGATTTTCGGGTTCAGGTGTGAGGGTTTTAGGATTTAGTGATTTCGGGTCTAAGTGATAAGGTATTAGTGTCAGGATTTGGTGCATGCGGTTTAGGGGGGTATGACTTCAACAGTTGAGCATGAAATGGAAAAGATAATGTAACATGACAAGGAAACTGCTATGTTGCGGAGTCCCTAAACCCCAAACCCTAAACGCCAAACCCTAACCCCCAAACCCTAAGCCCCAAACCCTAAAGCCCAAACCCTAAAACCTAAACCCTAAACCCTAAACCACAAACCCTAAACCATAATCGAGAGAAGACAGGTCGAGGGATTAGTTCCTTACAGTGGCTTGAAGATTCATGGGTCCTGCTTTGTACTGCTCTACTTACCTTTCCCAAAAATGGAGAATCAAATGGAAAATAGAATGGAACATGAAATGGAAACTGGGGGTATGTAGAGGTTACCTTTGGTTAGCTAGGGATGAAGGCTTATAGTCGTCCCTGTATAACCCATTATGGCAATTTCCATTTTCTGTAGAAATTGCCAAATCTTCTAAACCTTAAACCCTAACCCCAGAACCCTAAATCCTGTATAACCCATTGTAGTAGTTTCAATGTTGTTTTCCATTCCTTCATGCCCAGCTAACCATGGGTAGGTTTTTTTCGCAGGGATCGTAGGCGTTCATTAAGTAGAGCAGCCCTAGGTTGAGCAGTTACCAGAGTGGGTGGGTGGGTGGGTGAGTGGCTAGGGTTTAGGGCTTAGGGTTTCCATTCAAGCCTGCCATTCAGGAAATACCGAATCAGAGAGATACTTCAGGATTAGCATGGCAGTTTCTAAAAAATTGGGCACCCTCTATGCCGGCCAGGTCAGTGCAGTCCTTGTTGGCCACTTGCCTTCAACCCCACGCCCGAATCCCTCAGCCTTAAGCACCATTGTCAAGCATGACCCCGGGGAGCCACTCCAGTATGTAATCTTTGGCCAACCTTCATAGATGAGACAGCTTCTTTTAAGCACCATAAGCAGGCCATGAAACAGGCCCTGCCCTCCACGCTGGCTAGCCCTGATGTATAGGCACTTCATGAGGTACTCTGGACAACCAGATTCAAGAGGACCCCCCGTTTAAAAGAACATCCATCCAAGGTTTTAAGCTGTGCATATGGTAAACCCTGAGTCCTATACCCTAAACCCTCAGTCACTGAACAATCTAAACCCATGGAACCGAAACACTAAACCCTAAACCCTAAACCCTATACCATAGGGGTTTCCATTTTCTTTTCCATTATCCCTATATTACCCCTATAGAACCCTAACATAACCAGATGGCGCCGTAGCTCCCAGTTTCATTGCGTACGAAGTCCCCTAGACCCTTCAAGTGGGGAGCATGTCTCAACCGTAAAAAAGCACACCCATGTAGTGACCATATAGTTCTATTTGATGGCAGTTTTCAAATGCACTATGTAAACCTAAGATAAGGCCAGAAAAGCATAAGCAGTTTTTTACAGGGTCCCCAAACCTACCCTGAACCCTAGTACCCTACTTACCATCAAATGTGTCTTGGTGACTGAGGACCGCGACCTGCAGGATCTGGAGCGTTCCCTCACTAGCCTGTGGATCCACTACAACAAAGGCCAGCGTTTAGGGATAACTGTTTAGAGGGCTAGGGCTTAGGATTGAGGGTTTACGATTCAAGGGCTAGGCCTAGGGTTTAGGGCATCTTCAATCCAGCCGTCTGCTTGCATGTCTCGGATCCAGCACATTGTTATAAGGAGTTCCTCAGTAGTGTTGAAACACTCCCCCACGTCGGAAATTGGCAGTATGGGCGCTTCGCGTGCCCTGAGCCCTGTTTTGAACGATTCCAAAGTTCTGTGTATCGTGCTTGGCAGACTTCAAATAAAGAACGCCCGCTGAATCATCATGCCTTTAAGTAAACTCCTTCGCCTGAATTTAGTCTGCAAGATTATTCGCTACCCTTGGCGCGAAAAGTAGTACGACACACTCTGAGGGTCATACTATTACTGAAAGGTTGCCTGCTTGGGAGTAACCTCTATCTATCTATCAGCTACATAGTCACCTCAATTATCTCTACTATTCACCTGCTTAAATCCCTACCCTCCAAGTAAGCCCCTAGACCCCGCACCCCGGGAACCCCAGACCGCTAAACCCCAAACCCCTAGACCGCTAAAGCCCCAGACCCCTAAAACCCCTAAACTTGACCCCCTAAACCCCTAGACCTCGAAACCCGTATACTCTTAGCCTCACCCCTCCAGGTTCATCTTACCTTTGGTCAGCTAGGAATGAAGGAATGGATCCTTCTAGTAGTCCCTATATAACCCAATACAGTAGCTTCCATTTTCTGTTCCACTCCTTCTAAACCCTAAACCCCATGTAACCCATTATAGTAGTTTCCATGTTTTTTCCATTCCTTCATTCACAATTAACCAAAGGACAGTCATG
The DNA here is from genome assembly GCA_905231905.1 of Symbiodinium pilosum. NCBI lineage: Eukaryota > Dinophyceae > Suessiales > Symbiodiniaceae > Symbiodinium > Symbiodinium pilosum. The sequence continues at coordinate 18,150 of CAJNIZ010000945.1, forward strand.
CAGGAAGCCCCTAGACCCCAAAAAGCCTTAAAGCCCCTAAGACCATTAAGAGCCCTAGACCCTTGGCCCTAAACCCCTACGCCCTTGACCCCCTAATGCAGGATATGACTATCCGGTGGTTGTCTTCCACGAGGGGCTCAGTCCCCAGGCCAGGTCATAAGGGTGTAAGGGTTTAGGAATTAGGGTTTAGGATGTAGGGTTTAGGGTCTAAGGTTTAGGGATTAGAGTTTAGAGGTTTAGGGTTTAGGGGTGTAGGATTTAGGGGTTAGGGGCTTCGGGTTTGGGGTAAGGGTTGAAGGATTAGGGATTGGGGTTTAGGGTTTAGGGTTTTCGGATTAGGCTTAGGGTTCAGCGTTTAAGGTCTAGGGATCAAGGTGTAGGAAGTAGATCGGGGTATATAGGGGGGCTCATTACACCCTGTTTAGGGTTTAGGGGTTTAGGGCGTAGACTAGGACTGACGGCGTATGCGGTGTAGAAGTTTTAGAGTTTTGGGTTTATCGAGTGGGGGGTGTAGAGTGAAGAGTGTGGGGTTTAGAGAGGAGGGGCCAGGGTCCAGGGTTCAGGTCTCAGAGTGTGGGGTGTAGAGTTGAGGGTGGGTGATTAGGGTGCAGTAGAGTTCAGGGTGTAGGGACCAGTGTTTGGGGTTTAGAGTGCAGGTTTTAGGGTGTAGGTTTTCCAGTCCAGAATTACCGTTTAGGGTGCAGGGTGTAGATGTAGATGAAGCTTTGTTTCAGTGGTGAGGCAAGAGGGTTCAGGGCTTGGGGTGTCAGATGTAGAGTTCAGGGGTGTAGGTTTTAGGATGTGTTTCGAGTTTAGGGTTTAGGGTTCAGGGGGCAGGGTCTAGAGTTAAGGGTGTACCGGGGTGTAGCTTTTTGTGCGTAGGGTTTAGAGATTAGGGTTTAGGGTGTAGGGTTTAGAGTTGGGGGTGTCAGGGTTTTCAGTTTAGGGAGGGTTCTGGCTGTAGGGCAGGGTTTACCCTAAACCCTAAACCCTAAACCCTACACCCTAAACCCTAAACCCTAAACCTTTTAGAGTTCAGGGTGTAGCGATCCCGGCTCAGGGTTTAGGGTGTTTGGTTTAGAGCTTTGCGTGTGCACTTTAGAGTCTCAGAAGAAGGCAAAGCAACTCAAACCCTAAACCCTAAACTGCGCGGTTAGTGGGCAGATGCAGAGATTCGACGCCTCCCCTGGACATTTTGCGCGGTGACTAGAGCAACTTTCTTGAGCAATTTTTTGGTCTTTGTGTTTAGGGTTTAAGGTTTAGGGGCCACGTCCTATGTACATCTAACGCAAAATCATCTCAGCGCCTGCGCTGAGAAGACCTTCTATATCCCAATCCAGCTCTCGAATTACAAAGCTCCAGGTGGTAGATTCCAAGCATTGAGATTCCAAGCACTGGGGTCTTCCTACTAAAGTCCATACATGCAATGCTTGCCCAAACAGAACTGCCCAAAAAGGACCCACACGTGTTGGAAGCCCCAGAGTCTTAAGCCCTTAGCCCCATATTATATCACTTGCATAACCCTCTCAGCCTTTCGAAGGGACATAAAGAGACCTTTAAGTTTTGGAAATCCATCATCCCTTCCAGGACCCTCCTTGTACCCTTAGTTGGGGATACATGGTCCCTAATAGTGGGTTCTTAGGCCCTAATAGAGGGTAGGAGGAGGGTCTAGGTTTTCAAAGCTCGAAGAATGCCAGGCGAGGAAGCGAATCGTGGCTGCGTCCGAGAATCGGGTATGGCTCGCACTTGTGCCACGTAGGGCACCCAGATCCCTAACCTTAAGCCCAAAACCCTAGAGTCTAAACCCTAAACTCTTTTAGAGTCCAGGCTTGAGAGATTTTGTTTGAGTATCGATTTTCCCCAAATGGGGCTAAGAATATATATTGTAATCCCTGTTGTTGAGACTCCCAAACCAAAAGGCTCCTATTTCTGGAAACCCCCAGATCAAGGCTGCAGTATAGTCGACTCAGGGCTTGGGATTTGTATTGGGTTTAGGGCTTAGGGTTTGGGGCTCCAGCGTTTCGGGTGTTGGCCGGGGTTGAGTTTAGGCTTCAAGCTTTGCAGGATATTCCTCTACCCTGAGCATGGATTATTGATCTAAATCAACGCTGAACTCGTGTGCCGTTTTAGACCGTTTTCAGGGGGCCAAGGCTTAATATTTTCTAGCCGTCGTTGCGTCTTCTGCAGCTCACATATGGGCTTGGGCGCAAATCGGCGTACGTGTTGAGCTGTGGGCATGTTTGCAGGGATGTTTTGGAGGTATGTTTTAGGGTATGTCAATGTCGCTGGGCCTTTTCCGTAAGTGTTAGAAGCAAATCATATTGGATTTGAGGGGTAAACTTCGCATACATGTTTCGCCAAGCCAAACTTCCTCTCTGCTTTCCCTGTCCGCGCTTGAAGTATAAAAATGAGGACTTTGGTAACCCCACCCCGCAAAATTAGGACCCTATTGTAGTCACATGTTGGTCATGGGTCCTAGTTGTTGGTGTTTAGGTTTCGGAAGTCGTCTTCTTCAATCCAAAACCAACATATCTCTATTATCACCGTCAAGCCCTCAGCTTCCATTTCAAATTCTCCATCTGATTCTCCATGTTTTGGGGTCCCCACAATCTTTCTGTTATACTCCCTAGAATTCATTACATAATGCTTATGCAACCTGGCCTACCCCTCTGTATAATCCTTATTGAAACCCTTGACACCTAAACCCTAAACCCTAAACCCTAAACTGCTCAGGCTTCAAGGAAGTGCCAGCCGAGTGGACTGAGGCTAAACCTTGGTAGTGCCGTGTGGGGTTTGGGGTTTAGGGTGTGGGTTTTGGGGTTTAGGGTTTATTGTTTAGGGTTTAGGATTTAGGGTTTTAGGGGTTTAGGGTTTAGGATTCAAGGGTTGTAGGGGTTTGGGGTTGTAGGGTTGAGGGGTTAGGGGTTGAGCATGTATGGGGTT
>CAJNIZ010000946.1:0-27144 GCA_905231905.1 Symbiodinium pilosum
CGCGCGTGAAGTGAAGAAAAACGCATGTCAAATACGCGATAATTTCGTAGTATTCGTCGTCGTCGTCGTCGTCGTCGTCGTCGTCGTAGTAGTAGTAGTAGTAGTAGTAGCAGCAGCAGCAGCAGCAGCAGCAGCAGGAGGACGAGGAGGAAAAGGAGCAGGAGTAGGAATAGAAGGAGGAGTAGTAACGCAGGGTTAGTTATTACAAAGGGGGTATAATAATAAACGACGCCTGACCAGAGAAAATGCTGAGATCTTGAATCTCCAACTTGATTTGAATTGAGAGCCTATGTTTTGCCTGATATGCCCTATGCACATATTATTGGTCCGTCAGGAGGTGCATGTTCTGGTAATACTAAAATTCACTCGCCCAAAATTCGCAAAATCCTGGTTCGCAATTGAAACCATATGAAAAGAAAGCCAGCAAAGAGCTCTTTTGCTTCCTATACTCCTGCTTCTAGACCTAAAGAGCTCAGGCCGCAGATTTTTATTCCGACCTCCCCCCCAGTTCCCGAACCAGCGGAACTCGGGGGGGGGGGGTGGGGTTCATTACAGTGAGCCCTGCATTAGTGGAAGTGCTGCTGCTTTCACTATCCACCACTATTAGCGGTAGTACTTCATAGCGGTACCTAGAGCAAAGGAAACAAACAGCCCCCAAGCCCGCCTGAACTTCGCAGCCTGAACAAATCAAGAAACCTAGGGCAAGCCACACTCAGGGATCAGTTCCTGAGTTTTGGCGCTCCTCCTGTCTCAGAACCTTTCCCCGCCCACAGTGGCTTGCGTGCATGCCAATTTCGAAATTGTACTTAACTACTTCCTTGACTGCCAAGGTAGGATAGCCAAATGGAAAAGGTATATCCTCTTCTGGCGAATTGCCTTTATGAGCCGAGGGATAGTACCGAGCCATTTCGGCTCAAAACCTGGCACGATCCTACTGTGCGTTTATCTACTGCATGCTTTTCTATTTACAACCGGGCCGGGGCAAAACCGCGTGTGGGACAAAAAAAAACGGCCCAGTGGTCTCCACCGACGCCACCGCGAGTCTCAAGTAAGGGAACAAAGGCCCGAACCAGCAAAGAACCCAGAGCCCGAACCCCAATCCCCGAACCCAACAGAACAGAAGAGGACCCCCAAACCCCAACCCTGGACCGGAGACGATGAATCGTTCAGAAGGGTTTGCGCTGGTATGGTGGCGGTAACAGCAGTAGCAGTTGCAGTAGCAGCTGTGGCGGTCGTTTTTGGTGATATAAATTGCAATAAAACCAATGATTTCATGTGCAACGGTAGCAGTGGAAGCATGTCAAAATACTGACACAGTACAGGAGTAGTATAAATGCCACAAGATATCCGGCACACACACAAATCAGAGCGACTACTAGGAAGAGTTGGAATGCAAAAACATGCAAGAACGAACAATGAAACGCTCCAAAACCGGACCTGACGGAGCTTCTCCCCCCCGCCACAGGTGGCATCGCAATCGCTCCACCTGGGGAAGAGGTGGGGGTGTGATGGGCAGTACCTAGGGACTTGGGTGTACAGTTCCAGGTTCAGGGGTGGGCTCAGATGCTTCAGGCCTCAAACACCATGAGCGCTTCTACAGCCACACGGAATACTCCCTAAGTGTCTGTAATGTAAAAGGACAACATCTGCCGCACCCTTACAATGGAGGCTACTGATTGATAAGCCCGTGAGGCTTAAGGATCCCGAGAGTTGGATCCATGTTCTCGTCATCCCTGTCCAGTCGGTTACTTGAACGTCTCTGGCTTTGAGGATGCTGTAGGCTTCGCATGCGGTGAACAATATATTGCAGAATGCACGTGAGTCAGAGGAAGTCCCTGGAACTGGGATGCTCTGCGAGTGTTTCCTTTGGGGAAGATATGTTGCGCAGCAGAACATACATAAATCACATGTGTTTTCTGGGAAACCAAAGACATGAGACTGGAGCCCTGTACCAAGACCCTTGACTGATGAGTCCGAATAAGATTGTAAAACAGGCTGCAAGCCCACTAATAGGTTCGATCTTAGACGGCAGAATGCCATATCTTCAAAGCCAACCCCTCCGTAGAATTCCGTAAGCAGACCAAGTCTCTAACAAACAAATCAGAAATAGGACACTTGCCAACATGTGTACCCCGCATTGTCAAGCAGCCAGCTGCTCCATGGTTTCTGTTCGTTGGTTCACTGACGCATGATTAGGGAAGTCTCATGGTATACATACCCTTACACGTCACACCCGCAGAAATGCGCGTCTCTGGGTACGGGCAGAACCCTACATTACAGAGAGGGGCTTCTGAAATAATGCCCAGGCGCTCTGAAATCTCCCAAACGCAAGTTCGGTCTGAGAGGCAGGACTCGACTTCCTGCATTGGGTTTGGGTGAGGGCTCTTTACTTGGAGCCTCGGAGGGTGCTCTTTTTGCACTTTTTGAAGAGTCAAAAGAGTCTAGCGGGTCTTATGCGGTCTTAGGGCTGCAAGGTCTCACAGTGGGTTTTTCGCTCTGAATGGGATTCTTGAGGATCAGAGGCAATAGGTTGCTTCACTGAAAGCAACTGGTATGTCTGCGCAATGCATATCGCAATGTACATCAACAGCTCTGATTCGAGCAGCTGGGCATTCAGAAAGTCCTTCCAAGAGTTTCCAGCTTCCAGATCCCTACGCTGTAAGACGGTACCTAGATCTAGATGCTGTCGCAAGGGCAAACCAGCTTAGGGCCCAGTTTTGTCATACACCTGAAAGCCACATAGAAGGACCTGTACATGCGCACTTCATCAACTCGTTGCATCCTAAACCGCAACCAAAGCCCAACTCACCCGGGAACAGTTGTGGAACCAGCTTACAGTGCCGTCTCCAGTACTGACAGACATTCATGTGGACGTGTGATAGTTGGCTAAGACTGCATCAGGGCATGTGCAAATGCAGGCCTTGCTAACCCACTATCCCCATAAATCCTAAGCCACCCACACAAGAGTCCTTTGCTTCCCTTTGCATTGTCCTTTGGAAGTGTCCCCGCGTTTTATTTCAGTGCATGTACCTAGTTCGTAATGTACTACCTCAAGAAGGACAAGGTACTCGGATACTCGATTGTATTCGTTTGAAGAAGCCCATACTCAAACAAGTGTCATCACGCGAGCCAGAAACCCTGAATCGTGTGGACCCCCAACACCCCAACAAGGATCACTATGCAGGAATCAACAGGCAGCGCAGCCTTGGGTTTAGGCCAAGGACCTCAGCGACGAAAGCTTGGCGAGCTCGCAGTTTTTTGGTTGCAGATTTTGAACTCAGAGTTGAAGGTTTTCACGGATGCATCTCTAGGACATTCCCTGAGACCAGGCCACTATGCAAAATGGGTGTAATCTAAAGATCTGAAAGGACCATGTGCCCTGTTTTATGCATTGGCGCAGAAGTTGAAGTTCACCATTCAAAGCAGAGAGGTCTTAAAACACGTCCCATGATTCCCTAAGCTAAACGGGAGAAGCCATGACGCGGTACATGGAATTCAAACCCTGGGTCCTAAGCCCTGAGCCCCAGAATAAGACCCGCGGAAGTCTCTCCCGGCATCCATGGTAGATCCACGGATCCTGAGGTCGAGACATCCAGCATCGCCATGCTGGGAGGGGCACACCACCTGAGAACATGCGGTTTTGGCTTCAGGGTTCAGAGCCTAAACAATGACTTGCAAGTGTCGCAAGCGCAAGGAGCTCTGACAGACGAAATGTGGTCAAAGCAGCTGTTGTTCTGAGCTTTGCTTGTTTCTTTAGATTTTAGGCTTCTCCTTGTCGATGGCGAGGTCACAGGCTTTTGGGATTCGTTGATGCGCGCTCTCTGCTGGATAGCAGTTTCTGCAGGTGCAGGTGTTACGGGAAACTCCGATCCCAGCTACAGACGTCGCGAGAGCCCTTGACATGTTAAACCCCAAATGGTGAAGCCTGAACACCCAAAAGCTTCAAGCTGAAACCCTCGAGCCACCGTCAACCCTAGAGGCTCCTGGCTACTACTGACTAGTACTACTGGAGCTCCCGCTGAGGGACCTGCACACCTTTAGTTACGGAGGCTCTGACCAAAGCTAGTGTCTGGACGGGGATTTGACTAAAAAGGGACATAAGATGCCCTGGACTCCTGGACCGTGTGTAGAAAGGCTGCACAGCATTCCCGGCCTCGCGCAGCCGGCTTCCCAAAGCCTGACACTGATAGACACTCACAGGGGTTCACTTCCAGCCCTGCTGGGCACATTCACACAGAACCTGAAGCCGCAAGATCCTGGCAACTTGTTCCAGATAGACTTTACAAGCTTATATTACTTGCCCAGAAGCCCCAAACCAGAAGAACTGCAGATGAATGAAGTCACAGGGAAACCCTGCAGCCTGACAGGCCGTCGCGGAGCATGCAGACCAGGGACCAAGAATCCAATCACAACCTGAGTGGCCACACTTCAGGACCCAAGAATTCGCTTACAAGGGAATCTGAGGACAGCCTAGGAATACGGGATTGCCTTGCTTATAGCTGCAGCGGCCACATGGCCATTTTCGTGCCTCTCTGAACCACGAAGCCATGAAACACAAAACCTAACGCGGTTCAAGTAAGCCGTGTTCGTACAGGAATCAGGCACGCTCCGGCGCAGTGGGCTTCATCACTGGAGAGAAAAATTATGCTGCCTCTGCGCAACGGCGTGGTGTTTAGGTTCTGGGTGCACCTTCACATGCGAGGCTGCAAGGCTAGGCAACTGCACTGGGCTGAACCTGTGCCAACTGTCTAGCGTACTCAATGGACCAACAAATTCAGGTGGATGGGATCATCGGACGAGAGCGGCGGTGAGGGGCCCTCCAGGTGCCAAAACTGGAAAGGGGGGTACATTGCATGGAGAACCCCCTCCCGAAACGGGTTCCTCGTAGTTCCCAACCTCAAGCGCAAGGCCCCGACCAGTCGCTTGCGCGTTGCAGGTCTCTCTGTCTGGTGGTTTTGGCACCTTCCAAGGACGTCGCTTTGTGATGCTTTGTGTATTAATTAAAAGCAAAGGGACTGTAGGGGCCCTTTCTCAGGGACTCAGTTTTTCAAAAGCCCGCATTCTGAACGGAGCTTTGAGGGTTCAGGATTTGGGAGGGTCCTTGGGCTCAGCTCTGTTTGTCAAAGCGCAGTCGCTCAGGTTAAGGATTGTTGAGTTCAGGACCCTACTCCCTTTCGAGAGGAACCTTCATGCTCAACAACTTTCCTGCCGTTTGTCTGGGCCTTAACTTGGGCCCGGTATCATTCTTGATAGACAGCTTTTAAGCTTCCAAGTATCTCGCCAAAATTGTTGCGCGCGGCCTGCCGCGAACTGACATGGTACCAACCCTTCATGCCAACCGCCCCTCAGCATCCTCAGCTACTGTTCAGGTGTTCCAATTCAGCGCCTAGTTGCAAACAGGTTGCTGTTACATCCTCCCGAAACGGAGCCACATGTACTTTCTGAGCGATCTGTCTATGGGACCACCATAAACAAAAACAACAAAAACAAATCTCAGCAACTAAAAGCATGGGTGCTGATCCCTCACTTGAGGATACTACGACTGCTCTGCCCCAATCGCTGCCCTAATCATTGCAGCAGGTTTGCGTTTGCCTCAGCGAGGCATCACAGACTTCATCGACCTCAACCAAACAAATTCTATCATTTGCCTGTAGCCCTTGCTTACTTCCTGCTCCCTTCCAAATCAAACAATCCCACTTAGCTACCGGGCTTGCAGGGCGTGACTTAAACCTCGGCCTGCGAACAGTCTGCTTCGGTCGGACCGCTGCAGGTGATGTTCCTGGTGTCTTTCAGGGGAAGCAGGGAAGAGCACCTCAAAACGTTCAGGGTGTCTGGAGCTTCGGCGCAAGTCTTGCATAGCTTGGAAGACATGGACTGTTTTGGAATCATGCAGCGAAAGGGTCCAACAAGGATTGCACAACATGCGTGGATTTCAGAGGCCGAAACAAAAACCACAAGGCCGGTCTGGAAGAAGCTTGATCCTGGCGTAAGCCCGGATGACCAAAACTGCTTTTCAGGTATCCAATGAAATTGGCACACTGAGCCCCAGTCCATCCTCCGTTTGAAATGTGCGCGAAGCATCTTGATTAGTTTCTCAGCTTAGACTAGTTGAGAGTACGTTGCCGTCCCACTTGCAACCTTTTCTAGGGACATGAGTCCTTGTAGGACGACTTTGGAATACATGTTTGTTTGGGATATTGCCTGTATGTACTTTCCATACCATCCTGAAAAGTTTGAGGAGCAAGCCACGGCCAATGAAAGCTCGCAGCGTTACAATCGCCTACTGCTCTAACATGGACTTCATGCTCAATGGAAAACAAGTCGTGGTGCGTGCGTGAAGCATAGCATGGGAACGAATTGATGATGGATCACGAAACGAAGACATGATTTGTGGAAATGATAGTGCCGGATGACAACAAGGAGGACGAGGAATGAGTTCGTGTGAAGGGCGCGGGCTGAAGCAGATGATACGTACACCAAAAGAAGAGATGTGATAATATGAACACCCAGAGAACATGACAGTCGAGACGTTTCCCGATGATGATCGTACTGGTGATGCAGCAGAGGAGCAGAAGCAAAAACAAAAAGAGTAAGGTGGCAGCCATCCAAAAAGATGATACGTTTGAAGGCAACTTCTGTGATGATGGCGATGCTGCTGATGATAATATGTGTATCTAGAGTTGATGGCGAAACGGATGCAGAGTTCACTGAAGAGCGACGGATGCAGTTGATGTTAGTTATGCTGATCAGATGGCGGCAAATGCGCCAATAACGATGTGAACATGTTGGCGCTGATGCTCATCCCACCGTCAGCGTACCCATCATCGCCACCGTAATTTTCGTTGCCATACTCACTATAACCTGCATGCTAGCAATAGCTCTTTCCCTCATCATGCCTGTCGGCTGTCCGTCATCGTGGTCGCGATTGAAACTGTCATCAGCAAAGTTGCCCTTTCTATGTTGGTGGCAGGCTGATGCAAGCACGTCACATATTGCCCAGTGGAGTTGCGCACGACAAAAATAACTTTTAACTGCCTCTCAGGCATGAATCTAGGAACTACAAACCTTGAAGCATGAAACGCTGAATACTCAAGCCCCAGACGCATGTCGATGCTTAGCGCAGAAAATGCATGGTTTTACTGAAAGCCTGCAGCCTCAGACCTTCAAAACAAAGCACCCTAGTTTTTCAAAATACGAAGAGATATCAAACCTGCCCATTCCCCTAACCAAGCTACGCAGCTCGAATTCCCAATTTGAACCACCGTCCTAAAGCAGGCCTGGCGCGTGTTCCAGGCTCGCATTCACTGCTGCATGTGCTCCAAGCGCCAGGAAGCCACTGGCATGATGCCTCGTGGTGAGGCGCCACGTCAAGGTTAGAGTTTACGTCATTTACGGTCCGTGCGTACCTAGCCAGGGTGCCATGATTTCAGTCCGCATGGGCAATCATTAGGGAAGAGTAACTAAGCTTTTTTGGCATGAGCTGCTGGATGTCGGATTTAGGGCTTTGGCTTTTGAAAGGTCATTTTGTGCAGGGGTTTTGTTGAGCAAGCAAGCACTGTGTTGAGTGGCACCCTGCATAAACTCAAAAGGCTTGGGGTCTGAGTGCAAGTTGCGAATCAATGAAGTACAAAAGAGACGGTGTGCGCTTCAGGGTTCGCGCGCTCTTGTATTGTAAGCTTTTTTTAAGCTCGGGCTTGTGGGTTTCGGGTGTAGGCTCGAAAGGGATCATGGTGTTGGCTTACGATTGTTTACGGCCTATGAGCCTGCAAGAGATCTGCTGCCGAGATTCACAACGCAAATCTTTTTTGCAAAGAACATGGTTACGACGCTCGTAGCAGGCCGTGCGTTTATGCACATGTTTATGGCGGCTTCGGAGTCTGCGGATGTCCACACTCGGGGGGCTCGCGCATCTTGTGATTCTGAAGCTACATAGGATTTCATGAAAGTGCCATTAGCGTCAGCAGCGTCGTTGGGATTTATGGGCTTCCTTCTGCGTTTACGCGATGTTGAAGCCATTTTTCTTTTCGGGGGTCTCGGGTTTCAAAGTTTTCTCAAGGAATTTCTTTGAGAAGTGAGTTTCAGTGCAGCAAAAAACACTGACCTGAGAGACTTTGCCAGCTGTGCCATCGCACATTTCTGTAAGCTGGCAGCAAGTTGGCCACTCCACCGTTCTTGCGCTACAGCGACTGGAAATGTACAATGTCGCAGAGGGCTCGCCTGCAATGCGTGGTCTATTGGCAATCCAGTATCGACCAGACTCATGTAAGTCCCACTCAACTGACCAGCCACGGAAGGCAATGCGTCCAGCCGCGCGGAACACGCTCGCCCTGCCGGCACATCCACCAACAGAGTCCATAGTTAAAGCTTCGGCCGGCTGCCCTGAAGCCCCGACACAGATGGCATGCTACAGCGCTGACCATGCAGCAGCCACACCAGTGCAAGCAGGGTGCAGGCTCTGCCGCTGCTTGTGCTGCAGCGGCTGGTGCTGATGCACTGGTGCCCCAATTGTCAGTTCTCAGTGATGCTCATCCTTGTGCCTCTGCTGAGGCATGCGTTGTGTATGCTATTCTCCCCACCCCCTGCCCTCCCCATCCCCTCACCCCAACACTCCACCCCCCTCTCCACCCCGCCACGCCGTTTCCGAGAACATGTCTGGTTGTTTGTTTAAGACTCCTGAAAAAGTGGGTCTTGCAGGTGGGCCTAGGCTTTCAGGTTAGGCTGTGGGGATTCGGACATGAACTGCAATTTTTCATGCCTGTACGGATCATGGAGGGCTTGGTGGGGTTCAGGGCGGCTGCAAGATGCAGACAACTACATATCAAACTCGAACAGGCCCTTCTATTAGCTCCTTCGTAGGTATATGGCGGATGATGATTTCTGTGTCATACAATTGGAAGGATAGCCTTAATCAAAACTTATGAGCTCCTTGCTACAACGTATGAAGCCCTGCGTCTCCCTACTGGACGGTACACCCTGTCAAGCCAAGACACTACTTGCTAGACACCATTTTCGGGGCTTACTCTGTGGATTGTATGGGGGACCCTCATGTTCAGACAGAGCCTTGGAAGAAAAGGCCGAGCTTTGATCTTGCAACTGCAGCCCGGTGCTTCATCGTTCTGCGGTGACCCTGAAGAAGCGCTGATATGATAAACTCTGGCCTTCCCCACTTCAAAGGGGCACGAGATCTTCACATTTACCAACGTCTCTGTCCGCGCCTCATCCCATAACGCTGGCCTTACACCCTAAACTGCAAACCCAAAACCCCACAGCCAAAACCCACCGTACCCCCTAAATCTGACATGAAGGGACCTGCAAAGGAAACGAGCTTGGCTTAGGGCCTCCAGCTGAGTGTTCCAGAGCCTATTGAATGAAGGTCTGGTAGCGTTTGGGCTAGGCCTTGCTTGGGTCTATGCGGAGGTCCAGGGTTGCTGCAGTAGATGCTACAGCTCCAAGGCAGAAATTGCAAGGTTCCTAGGTAGGCATTTAGGAGCCCTTCCCTCCACACATCTTGTGCTCCAAAATACACCAAACTCAAATTACTTATACCCTGACAGTGAACCAACCCCAAAAGATGAAGCCTGACAGCACCAAAGCCGGATATCTGGATAAAGGCCTGACTACGGCAGCTCTGGAACGTTGCTGGTGCCTCAAAACCAGGTGCATGCTTGAGGCTCACGGTTTCGAGTCAAGGTTCATGGTGGGACCTTCATCACGAGGTTCTGCTGCCACCATTAACTTACAATGGCTCTATGCTGAACCATGCGTCCCAAACCCCTAGTCCTGATTGTACGGATACATCTTGCTTTAAGTCTGCTGTCATCTCTAAGATCACGGCCTGAACAACTCCACCTGTAAACAGTTCTGGACCCCCCCCCCCCGATCGAGCCAGGAAAAATGGTTGAACAAACCTGTTTTTCAATCCTAAAGAATTCCAATTCAAACTTAAAAGGATTTCATAGTAGTCTATGTCTAATCATATTTCCTCAAGCAACGAGATTTTGTGATAAACCGCGAGGATTCTAGAAAGCGGCGAATGTAAAGGAACTTCAATGAAAAATCTGCACATTGACCGAAAAACCTGAGAAGTCTGTTAAAATCTCAGGGTCGGGGATGGGGTCGGGGGTGGGGTCTGAGTTGGCTGATGAGAGGCCTAGGAATTTGACATCCCGTAATGTCAGCATAGCATTGATAAAGGGGGTGACAATAGCATTTTGTTGCCGGGCCGGAAAAATCCCGGACAATCATATTTGCTTTCTAACAAGTTTGGAGCCCGACAAGGTCTACTTAAGGTCCATCGGCAATAATACAGGGGTGGCAATAATACATTTTTCCGGCACGAAATATCCCGATTTTATTCGATTTCCTTTTACTTGTACTACTGGTACTACGAGGTGCACTACCTAGTCCTACCGCCACCCCCATCATTTATTATTACGACCCCCCCCCTTCCGTAAACCAAAAACACAAAACAAGTTCTGGACAGGAGGGGTGGATTCTTTATTGTCATGCTAACATTATTTGGGGTATAAGTTGTTCGGCCCTGCCTGGTGGGCACTTCTCACAATAGGCCAACAATTCATTCCCTAAGGAGCATCCATTTTAATATAAAGCCCTGGCCTTAACTAACTACAAAGGTCAATACCGTAAGGCCTACCCCCATGTCCTCCGTCAAATTATCACAGGATGTCGAAGGTGTTCAGGTTACTCCCGTATGGCAAGTCTAAATTCAAATCTGAAGCCCAGATCCTTTTTTCAAGCCCCTCCCGTTTTCACGCCTCTCCAGGACAAAGCTCAGGCTCACCACCAAGGCAGTGAACTACTCGGGCCTCCCGGCTGCAAGGGAGGTGGAGTTTGGTGGTGGTGCGGGCCTTTGAAATTTGGCATCTAAGCACAGGGGAAACTAGTGAATGAGTTCTAATGTGCAGGATTCCAAGCCTGGTGCTACCTCTTGGGATCAATCTAGTCTAGCGTCTAACTTACAATGAAAGGAGTACCTCTTTGTTTATCAGATTGAAGATGAAGAGCTTTGCATACATCACTGTGCCTTTCTTGCATCTTCGAGGATGCAGGGCCCAGGGTCATGCAGGAAGACAAGTTGCAAGAAGCGGCAATGTTGCGACGAGGAATCTTGTCAGATACTCACGAGCGCAGGGTTGATGCTCTTAGCGTGTAGCAGGCTGCTGAACATGCTTCAGTCTGCCTGTACAAGTGCCTGCGTTATACTCAACAACTCCTAATCCAGAGACCTGTCGTAGACTAATGCAAAGCGTCATGTGGTTGATCCGCACTCGATGGTTTCCATGCCTCACATGGCTACACGCATTTAATTACTCTGGAAGGAGGAACGCTACATCCTTCGTGCTCCCATAAGCAGACAAGGTGCGTGTCTCTAGCCTAGAGTCTCCAAAATAAGGTCACCTTAAATACTGCAAGAGATCTAGGATCGTTTGTGGTATCTTGGAATTGGTACCGTAGCCCCATGCCACGTCTTCACATTTTGTTCCCAATAGTCACCTGCCCCTGCAAGCCCCAGTTCCTCATGAAGGATAAGCGAATTATGCGATATGTTCTGTTCCTGAATTTGAAGGATCATGCTTGCATCTTTTCGCTCGCAGGTGACTTGACAAGGGAAGTAAGAACAATCTTAGAGCTGTTGGCCTGCAGAAGCAAACCCAAAGGCCTGAACCATGAATAACCGCTCTATGCAACTCCTGTAGCCTATTGCTGTACAGAATTCTTCCACAGGTCAACCCTATTGCATGCACAGCAATTCGTGTTTTGGACCCATCCATACTTTCGGGCCGAGGGGATTTGCTCAGACTCCGCGCACAAAATGGTAGATCGCCGCTGTCAAGAGTCAAGAGTCCCCTCATCGTTTGGCAAACTCCACTGCTATGCAAGATTATGTCGAAATTTTGGAACGCCTAAGGCGCGTCGCCGCTACCAGTATGAGTAAGCAGAAATCCGACGCCCCGAGGCCGAGTTCTCTAGGGTTGGTGAGAAGATGGGAAAGCAGGAGGATCCACTACCAGAAACTGTAACTGTGGGGAAATTCGAGGGTGATAGAAGATTACCAGCTGCAGGATTGCTCTGAGTATGCCGTTGGCGAGCTTTGGGTTTTCTCTTGTGTACGTAAAAAAGAGATCAGAAAGCGCGAAAGGATCAGCGAAGTTCCCAAAATATCTCATCCACAGCAAAGAAGCGTAAAATCAATTGGAAGAGAGGGTCGCGCCTGCCAGCCCTCCCCACAAGTTGCATTACCTCGGTGCAGCTGAATGCAGCTTCTTGTTTGCCTCCGACACTGCCTTTGGCTTGGGGCTCAGTGCCTGTGAAGCGTGGGAACATTTGATCATCTTGTACCGTTATGTAGGAAGTGTCGGGTCCCTCTTGGCATCCGTATACTATCAAGGCCCTGATCAAGCTTCGACTTGCCCTTTCCCGAGAACGTTCCTTCTTTTGGGGCCAGCCTCTGGAACACCCACTTCTGTCTACAAAGCTCTGCATTCTGCATGCTTGGCATGCTTGGTGGGACTCAGCAAGTGTGACGCCTGCGCACTATCCCAACATCAGGCTAATGACGCCAGTGCCTTTCATTATCAAGCCACTGAACTTAGTCATACAACCAAGCACTGTGCTTTTCAACGGCCAGGGAATGTACGTGATGATGCCCCAACTTACCTGCCTCATCACTCCTATCTTATTGCAAACAGCCCCGTCTCTTCAACAACGAAAAACCTGCAAGCACATCCTCACGACATTCCTAAATGACTACCGCCCTAGGAACAGGCTTTCCTTCAAGAGTTGTGCCCTTGCTTTGCGGAGACGGCGCATCAAAACTGAGGGAAACTCATATAGGGACATATACTGCAAGAGGAAGCCCATCTGATTTGGGCACGCGTGTATGCAATTCTCACATAGCCGCTGATGCACAAAGCCACCGAACCCCAAACTATGAACCCTACAAGGTGCAGTCCTACTTTGGGTTGCCTTCTACTAGAAGGACAACTGCTGGGCATGCCTCAAAGCAGGGACCAAGGTGGGCGCAGAGTAACATGGAACTTCATGTGGCCCTAAGTTTATGTCGGCTCCAAGAGCACGCCAAGAGCTCCACAAGCATCCCAGAACTCCAAGACCACTCCAGGATCTGTCAGAAGCACCGCAAGAGCTTCTAAGAACCAAAGCGCACTCCACGACCATTGCGACACCACTCTATGACCATTCTGAGAGCACTGGAAGCAAGCTTTGCCGAGGGCGCTCCGCACGAGAGCAACGGTTTTTGAGACAACATATGCGTGAGGGCGCGTTCTTGAGCCACCTTGAGCGCCAGCGTGAGTCGGTGAGTCCAGAAACAACCAGAGTCCTGCACTCTAAGATCAGTCAGGACCGTGGCGAGAGCACGATCACGACCACAATTGCGATGACACTCCACACGGTTGCGCCCCCAAAAACACCAGGCCAAAAGTCAGGAAGGACATGTCAAGAAAAAAATCGGCCGCGGCCGAGCGCGCACCTCTTCACGCAAAAGAGGCAAAATCGCATCCTGGCACGGCCACTTTTAGGTTCCATGTCTGCATGGAGGATGTAGAAACCCCAAGCCCAAAAAGAATAGAGATTTCTCAAAAGCTGACTCACCCGAAGGGGTCCGTGATTACACTAGAAGCTCCTGGTTGCGAAGAAGCCTTCGCTCCCTGACGAAGCCCTGAAAATGATGTCGTGGCCCCGATAATGAATGGAGTTTCGGACCGGTGGATGCTAGTTAGTATACCAGCAAGAATATCCTCAATACGGACTTGACTTTCCACAGCCAGTCTAACCGCTGAACGATGCAACCCAAAAGCCCAAAAACTCTAACGCAAACAACCCTCCATCTCTGTGACTGCTGACCCAAAGCCTAGAGACAGGTTCAAGCAAAAAAACCGCAGTGCCCATGTATTCTGATTCCAGATGCCTCTGAACCATCCCATGATGACAGGTATTGACGATCAGCGAACCCTACATCTTGAAACTCGATATGGCGTAGTTTTGAACAGGGAGGGGCAGAATGGATCCGAAAAATCCGTATCCCAACCACTCAACCTCAAACCCTAAACTCTATGGACTCTTTGGTCTATGATCCCCATGATCCGCATCTTGAAAACCACCGAGGAGCAAGGTTCCCAGGCGCCGACAACCCAGGCACAGTTGCTACTGTCAAAGCAAGACCTTCCGATGACATGGTTTATGAATCAGGGTGAGGTAGGGATGAGAGCTACACATTTTGAACCTACAGCCTTTATAGGGTTCAGAAGGGATTGACAAAACCCAGCCCCAAAGCATATAACAGCACGCGCATGACCATTTTTCTGTACATATGCCTAGGCTGGTATGCAAGGCTGAGGTCTCTGGGCTGATGGCTACAAAGTTTGGGCACATGGAACCCACCCCAAACTATAGCAGCCTGCACGTGACGGTTTTACTGCGTAATTATGTATCTGGGCTCAGGCTCTGGTCCACTCAAGATATGATCTGTTCAGGGATCGATGGGCTTGGCCGTTTATCCCTCTTTAGCGCGAGCGAGAGCGCTGCAGTGTTCCTCTGCGTGACACATCCGGGCACGTCAAATGTACGGCTCTATTGTGCGCCACTGTTCTCGTAGGTCCATTTGTATCTAGACAAAACCATTCAGGATACCTTTAATTAGTCGAACCTCACTGTGAGAGCGTAAGGCATGGAATTACTGTGGCAATGCGACAAAAGTCGCTGTTGCCACAAGTACTGCTCGTACCTCGAAGACTAACATGCTGCCTGAAGAATCGCTTGTCGTGATCAGAAAGCAGGTCCCTCTCCTGTAATAACGAGTGTTTCGTGGTCTTCACCGTTTGTTTCCCTATCTTAGAGGAGATTTCATTTGTTTGTCTCACGCAATCCTGTCCTTTGACGCCAAAGGAATCCGGGAATCGATGAAACTGCCCCACACTTCATCTGTGTGAAAGTTCTACTCTTGAAGCTTTGTAATAAACAACCCTAAATTTGCGGCAAATCAAGAAAATCAATTTGACTCCATATCCTTTGCATGCTGACATAAACTCCAAAGACAACCTTGTGCAATCAAGCATACGATACCTCATCTCTTTTAAGAACCCCCACCCCAATCCTCTATGCAACGGGTACAAGACCACCAATTCTCCTCGGCTTAACTTCCAAAACATTTGCTTATTAGTTGATTGCACTACTCATCAACACCGTCCGACTGGCCTCCCCTACCAACGAAAACCGCCCGGAGTATCTGCCATGTTGGAGTTCATATATCTGCCGCGGCCCCGCCCCACGGTAGCTGCAGAAATCACTGCTTCCAACCCAGTTTATACATAGTAAAAGTATATTTCTGCATGGATCTCAACTCACCTAATCACCCATTTATCGACATATGACCGACCCTGCTCTGCAAAGCGCAATCCGGCCTGTTCACTAAGGGCCGTTCCCCCTGGCAATCTGCATCGTGTCCGCTGCTGCAGGTCAGTGGTCGCACCTGCAAAGGAGTCAGGGGATGTATCCCTCTTTGCATCCTTATACAAGGATTACCAAGGAGACTCCGCAGAATCCATTTCCTATATTCCATACATTTCCATACCACACAGCGCGGGGTCTTGTGGGATCTTCAGCTGCGAGCTCTTTGCAGGGGCCTATGCGAGTTGAAGAGATGGGGTTTCTTGCCGGATGGCTCTGGATCTTGCTGGGCTGAGAGCTTTTGGGGCACAGGCATAATGATACATGGATTGCTATCCACTAAACCTTCAACTGGCAAAGTCTCTCCACGGCTACGAGTGTTCTGGCGATTTAGCGTAGGAGAAGGCCTTGTCAACATAACAGTTCGAGAAAAAGAGGTGTAACGTCTCCACGAGAAGAGCTCCAAGAACCAGGGTTCCATGCTGTGGTTGGCATCTCAAACGCAATCCACAGCAGAGGTGTGAGTATATAGCGGGCCATTCTTGATGTAGGTGAGACGCTACGTACACCATACGGGACTTCTCTGACCCCAAACTTTCTCTAAATCGCTGAATGAGTTCCCAGAGTCGCTTAGAGCACACAGTTTTGCATCAAACGCCTATAGCTCACCGCTGTGGGAAGAGTACCCCGGGTTCGCTCACCACAATTTGGGCTTGTCGGAGGTTTGGAGTCCAAAAAGATCTGATGCTCGTCTACCAGTGATCGACACTTACGCCGAAACCTTCACAACCAGAGTCATGTCTTCTTTCGTAATACAGCTCCTGGAACCCAAGCTACCTTCCTGCTTGGTTGAGGATGGATAAGGTCATCCCCCAGCTGACTCAAAATTTGTCAAAACTTGAAATGATTGTTCGAAGGTGAATGGCGTGGATACTTGTTGTTGGCTGGGCAGCTCTCCTTGCCTCAAACCCTGTGCCACAGTCGTTGGAGCATGATGACCACTCTCCGACATGCCAGGTACCTCAGCATCGATTCTCCTTCTGACCGAGAATTTAGTTTGTAATTTCTTGCATGCCTTCTCCAGTCAGAATGTCTACCTGCAGCAGCACTTACAAGGGTCTCGGGTTACTGGTTTGAGCGGACGCAAAGGAGTGCAAAGTTAATTGGGAATTTCTAGCGGCTAGCAAGGGACTCATTGCCTCATTCCCTGCTACATGCGCGGCTAAAACCTGATGCCTTGTCCAGCAATGGCAAGCGTTGCTTCGGAGGTTTCAACACTTTAAACAACCATGGCAACTAAGCAGAGCCTAGTTTCAAAAAGCAGATTGAGGCAATGACATGCTCACAAACACTCAGTGGAATGCTTGTGGCTGAGCTGCAACCCTGTCTGATACAGTTTTGCTGACGGACATGCTGCACCAATTTAGGCCTCACGCCCGGTGCAGGTGAACCGGGTATAGACACCACCGTGCCAAAACAGAAACTATGAGTTCACGCCTTAGCTTGACACGCGGCGCAAGGGTGGGGTCATAGGTGCCGTCACTCATCTCTCTGGCCTAACAGCCAACCCCCAAACCACATTCAGCTTTCCATCAAGCAAGTGCTAAACTCAAAATCTCACATCTGTTCGGGCTCGGATACTCCCAAGCACCGACCCCACTGCAACGCAATCATCCGCGGAATGCTGCTCATTAGGGGGCAGGCGTCCTGTTGCACCATATCACAGCCAATTCTGCAAAATTCATTCCAATTCCATGACCAAGCACATGCTTCATGCTTCAGCCCTTCTGCTGCAATCTTGGCCAGGAGAGAACCAGAACACCTACAATCTGAAAAGCGTTTTGCGGCTGATGACAGAACTTGGCTCCAAAGAAGCTTCCAGAAAAACTGGGATGTGGGTAATGAAGCTCGACTTGCTAGCCTGAAACCTCAATATAAACAGCCTTAGTGCAGGCTTTGGCTTTATGACGTTTCAGTTGAAGGCTTGGCTCCCAAATCAGGCCCATTCTATGTTCGCGCTTTCCTCGCATTTTCCGTAAAACCAATTACATCTTGAAAGGGACCCAGAGACTGACTCTCCGTCAAGATGCATCCGCTCGTTCCATAGCAGCTCTCCTGGTAGCTGATGCATAAACGTGCTGCAGACAGAGTTTGGGGGACCATTGAGAAAAGGGCGTTTTCTTTGTGCGCTTCCTGGGCTCAGCTAAATTCCCTTCGTAAGGAAACTGAAGTTTTCCACTGCTTAGAACCCAGCTTGTGCTTGCCTATGCTGCCTGAAACCTACGAATATCTGGTCTTCTCATTCTTGCGTACTGTGGCCAAAGTAGATACCTGGAACGCTGAAACCTTACCCTGCCGTCCAGGATGTCAAGGTGTTGTAAAGGACGTCATTTATGACCACAAGGTCTGTCATATCCAGGATATGTCATAAAGGGCGAGGCTCTCCCATGAACCGAAATGGAACATCATAGATGTCAATTCAAGTAAGACAGTGGCCTTTCTGGGACCTGATTAGAGTTGCTCACCTTTCTTCGGAGTAATGTGTACAGTGTATTATAACGGCGTAGGGTCCAAAATCAGTAGTTGTTAATTCACCCATCAAGAAGCCACAGCACTCTTCCCGAAACCCCAACTCGTTCTCACCCCGCCAGAACTGAAATGTTCCGCTCTGTGACTCTTACACCAAGGAGAGTCGAGTCTCTGATCTGCTCGGCAGGATGCCGGTACCTTCGCCCGGCTGTCGGGTTTGGGTGGTTGGGCTCCTGGGCTTGAGGAGTTGTTGACTGTTGGGAAGCGGACCTGTAGGGATCCTGCGAAATTTACTCTGTATAGCATGAGGCCCTAATTTCCTGGTCCAATACTGATTTCGTGTATTCCTCCGCGGCCCCAGCAGCACCATACTACAAGGAGTTCGCAGCGCTTGTCTCTCAGCTCTGCGGTCATGGGTTTCCGGCCTTAACCTAAGAAACACAGCAAAGTCCCCTTGAAGCTGCTGCAGATTAGGGCTGAAACAGTACGTCACAGTCTGAAGTACATACCATTCCCGGTCCGGACCCATATCATCAAGCATGAACTTGAACGTAAGACATCTTTCAAATTCTTTGTGTCCAGAGTGAAGCTGTCAAACCTGCATCACAAAAACAGCGTCTGCATCTCCATCATTAGTGCGGCTTGACGATTCCATGGATGAGATGTCTTCCCGAATTCCGGCTATCCGTCGGAAAGCCCAAGCCCAGCCCAGACTGTCAGAATCACGAAGAAAAAACAAACAAGACTCGACGCTGAAACAGGCCCCGCTGCCGGACTCTCTTGACCATGACACGGTGGCTTGCCAAGATCATGAACTGGGAAGTTCCTACTGTACAAGTTTGCGGCAACGGGGGTTTGTAGTCCGGACGTACCAATGCCTTACTCACAAACCCGGCCCTGACTCGGAATGTACGGCTTCAGTGGTTCAAGATCTGGGTTCTCTAAAGCTGACAGTGCACCATCTTGATATGTCACCTTTGACACTGGACGCCCCTTTTCAAACCGGTGCTCAGCTGGAGCAGCCTGTGCAATCGGCTTCAATCAACGACGGACACCAGACCTCGCGCAAACATAGCATTTGAACCTGGAGTTGTTTGCATACAAGAATTATGTAGTACTTGGAGGAATCCGGGGATACCAAATGGCTAGGCTAGGCAGACGGCATTGGTCCAAGATCTTTGACAGTACGGACATGCTTTGGGGGTTATGCCGGGATATGAATTCTCGAGCATTTGCGATGACAACTGCTCTGTAGTCCCGATAACACCATTTGATAAAGAAAAGTACTGGATTCAAAGCTTAGATTCGCGTGATTCCACGGGAATCAAGACCTACTTCGTGACAGCGGACCGAAAATCGCGGAACCTGGCAAGGGTGTCATCGAAAGTGGGCAACAATTGTAGAGTTTGTGTTGCCTTTGGGCTTATGAGGCTTGCGAAGTTTCACTTCGCAGCAACCTCTCGTGGCATTTGCTTGTTGTCAAACGTTTGCGGTAGTTCTCTCGCACCCAAAAACTGCGCTGATAATACAACCCTAACGCCGAGCCGCCCAGGCGATGACCGTGGAATCGTACGAAGGAGAAGTCATGAGAGCGGCTGAGATGAAACCTCCAGAACAGTGCCCGCCTGGACTGCAAAGTCATTTTTGCATTGGTGTAGCTTTGGGTCTCGCTTTCCCTTTCTGCCCGCGCTGGCGGCCACTCTCCTCACCATGTCACACCTGCTGGCTGATACCGTGTCAAATGCCTGCTTTGGCTCATTGCGTGCATCTTGGGATTCGTCTACCTCAAGAAACCTTCGTTACAGATCTCTATGCTTCTGGTTGACAGCTACGGTATAGACCCCATTTCCCCGCGTCCGACGTGGCCGGGTGTCAGATGAAACAACTTGTGTCTCCAGATTTTCAAGAGGACATCGGCCAAAAAGCCATCCCAGGGTTGCTGGACAAGACTGAGTGTGGCGATTGTTTTAGGAAAACATAGGCAAACCCTTGTACGTTGTACGGTGAGCCGGTGTTTCGAGAAACCGAGACAGGGGTCGGCAGCTAGCCAACGCCACGTCGCATGCCTGAAGCGATCGCAAGAAGCCGAAATTGGCAAAGATAGGTTTTCGGGCCAGCAGCCTTCTTGTCCATGCTTATGGAGTTTTGCTGGCAGAAAGTAGCCGTGGTGTGCAGCGCGTATAGATACTTCGAGTGCCGATTTTGTGTGGGGGGCATGGGGGGCATAAGAGCAGGATATGGTTCCGTGTTCAGGGTTCAGGCGTCTGGGGTTAACGGCTGAAGTCTGATCATACATGCAATCCACTTTGAGATTACTCTCTGAGCCTGCAACACCAAGCCCCTTAAACACCAAGCCCTGTTGAAAAACGCCGGCCTGCAGAAATAGGGGCATACTGTAGCTAATTCTACATCTTTCCTGACTCCGCCGCCCCATGCCCCGAAACAAGTGACAGGCAAAAATCAATTAATTCTCCATACAACTTTGTCGAATCTCTGCAAGAATCCTGTTATAAATCAACCCCTATGCGGCCAGCAGGAGGCAAGGAGCGGTTTCGACTTTGGCATTGTCACATACTGTGCCTAGCCCATTCATTGCCTGCTTAGTCTCGCAAGATGACAAAGGTGGTAGTGAAATTCCAGAGCTTCCTTTTGCGTTCGTCATGCTGCATGACGACACGAGTCATTTCTAGTCAGTTAGCCTCATGAGATAGGTGGGCTTTTTCAGCAGGGTGTCCCTTGGTGTCGCACGGTGAGAGGGTTGGGGTGGGCAGGCTGAAGTTCAAGCTGAATACAATGTATCAGTACAT
Source organism: Symbiodinium pilosum (assembly GCA_905231905.1). Lineage (NCBI taxonomy): Eukaryota > Dinophyceae > Suessiales > Symbiodiniaceae > Symbiodinium > Symbiodinium pilosum. The sequence continues at coordinate 20,763 of CAJNIZ010000946.1, forward strand.
GTCTGGTCAGCGCAAATCTCCCCGACCAATCTGGGTATTTCCTCCTCCCACTGGAGGCCTCCAATAATCAAATGATTTGAGGTACCCACCAGAACTGAAAAGTAGCTTCCTCAAAGCACGTCCCACAGCCTAAGCCCTCAAGCCGCATTCAACCCAAAACCCAGTGTCCCTGAAAGTAATTCTGGAAGCAGACTTAGATCCTGTCCGTGCCTCGCGTGTTCGCAAGCCCGAACCGCAGGTGGAGCTACAAGCTCCCTCAGAGCTTGCTTGTGGGTAAAATTCTGATTCATGAGTTCCAAATCTCTCACGGTCATCGGATACAAAGCTGGATATGAGGGATTAGGTAGATTGTTCGCGGCCTGCCTTCATGCAAGATATTGACTTCAGAAGATTTATGGCTTCCGGGTCTAGCATGGTCTAGCGTTAAGGTGACTGAACTTGGGTCAAAGGACGAGATACAGACTGCTGAAGGCTTATGGGGCGTAGGGTCTCGGATGTGCCAATTAGCTTCCTGTCTCTCAAGCTTGTGCTAAGAATCTCAGGCTTTGACGAAGCTCGACTTTGGATTCATATTTATATGTGCTTTCCCAACAGAAATACTTTGCAGCCTACATTTTGTCAACATTAACCTTCCAGCCAGTAGAACTAAACTGGGGTACGTTACTGCGATTGGCAAAATTTGTCGGACTGACCGTACACGAATGGTTGGCGTGCCTTTGTTTTAAGTTAGACTAGTCATCATGCTGCTCCTCTTCCTGCGGCTACTCTCCTGCTGCTGCACGACTACTGCCTACTAACACGGCAACAATCATTACTTCTACCACGATTACAACTGAGATTACTCCAAGAACTATGACTACAACAACTTCTAGTACTGTAGAACCACTGTGGTATACCATTGCCACAAACCCACCACCACCAGCGCTGATGCAGAAACCACCACCGTCACCATCACCATCACGACCAGAAGCAGCAGCGGCGGCCAAGGCGGCGGTGCGCTAACCCGTCACCCCTGCCCCAGTATTTGCAGCCTCATCCGCGTGCCGCCAGAACACCAGCATCAGCACCAGCAATGAAAGCACGATGACTACCACTACACCTACCACTACCTGCACCACGACTGCTGCGATAACTACTGTGTTCATCCCTAGCTTTTCTTGCCAGGGTACCCAATTGCCGGTTTGCCACATGCATCCACTGCGCTCATAGCAGACCTGCGAGCACAAAGAGGTGTTGGACTTGATCACACCTATGTACAGAAAGGTTTACAGCTTCCGAGGATAAGCGATAGGATCATCTTCAGCGTGTCTGAACATCCTGGCCCGAAGTAAGGATGGTTCAGGGTTTGGAGTCTGTGTCTTTGGTCCTGGGTGGCTGCTTGACTGTAAGCAGGTTGAATGCAGGCGGTGTTTGGCCACCTATCGGCTCGAGGATCAAGGTTTCTTCCACGCCGTTACAGGCATAACCAGATGAGAAATCACACTTCACCACAGAAACCATTGACAGCCCTCTGGAGCTCTTACTGTCAGCTGGAAACTCAATCTTTAAATTCCTAACCCTCTGAACCCCAAAATTGTGACACATGAGGCAAAGAATCTCTTGGGAGCGGCCTCGCTGCTCATCGGCCGCTCACTTGCCGGGCAGTCGCCATCCTGCCCTGAAGAACATTCCACCGACCGCCTTTGCTCATCTGGCAGAACGTTCAGCAGGCCCTGTACCTTTACGAACTGCGCGTGTGCGAGCGACTGCTACCGCTAACCCTACCCGCATCAATCCAACTTGCTCCCCAGCACGCACTGTCTCCACCACATCCCACCCCGTGGATTTTGGAAGGTTTTCTGCTTTAGATTCTAAAGTTCATCCAAGATTCTGGCCTGGACAGTTGGGCCATCACTGCGCATGAAACTCCCAGCAGGATTGCCAAAAGGGCTTTCTTGAGCTGTGCGCCTTGAGTCGCATATAGGGCATTGGAGGCGCTTAGATTCACCTGCACTGCTTCTGCATCTTGTTGGGTGAGTTTAGATTGCTCGAGCCTAACCCTGGATGACTCAACCGCGACAAAACTCCTCAAACCTCAATAAGAATCCTTGCTGACTTTGAACCTGAACGCAAAAGCCCCTGTAGCTTACACATGCAGGACTCTTCGTTTCCCTAAAGCTTAGAGCCCAAAAGCTCTCTTTGCACAAGCCCCCTCCGCGACAACCCTGAAAACAAGGGCCTCAAACAATAGACATACCCTAATCCCCAAAGGATTTCGCCCGGCGGCTCTCGAGTTCCGACGCCACAGCTGCTGCTACAGGGAGACCATTCTCCACTCTGCCATAGGCACCTGTGAGTTAGCCTACAGTAAGTCAGGGTTTGGGGTTGTGGGATTTTCGTGAATCACGCCCCGGACGGTTCTGACTCATACGAACATATCTGCATAAAAGGGGTATACCAGGTATATGTTCCTATGTGCGTGTAGTGTATATGGTCACCCCAAACAAGAATTACTTCACTTCAAGCCTTCTAAAAAGATTGGGAAAATAACCGCGTCTTGCATCATCCAATTTCCAACAATCTGTAGAAAACCGGGGATCGACGCAACAGATTGTTGTTTTTTCAATTTCCGTTTTGTAAGTTAAACGTATACGTTTCTCCTTTCCCCAACTCATTTTTGTGCATGTGCAACCAATCACGAAGACAGCAGAGTTTCTGACAGGGAGGATATCATCAAGGTTTCGCTGACAAATATCCAGAGGAGGCAGGTATACTAGAGCTGCTAGCATAGTTCATAGCTTCAACGCAACAATCATACAAGTTTGGAGATATACGCTATGGAGGCCGCTTTGGGCGTGTTGGTCCAGGGAATAAGAGTCGTTAAATTCCATCATCTTTAGTCCTGAACATTCTATCCTTGGGCTGGCTCTTCTCAGCCCCACCCGGAAGCACTAACGGTAAACCCTGGTGTATGTGTGTGTGTGTGCAAGCATGTGCACCCAGCGCGAACTTAGGCTACAGCTCTCCTTGCACGACGCCTGCCTGAATCTTACCATGAAACCACCCTAGGCCAAAGACCCCAAAGAGCATTCGCTCACACCTGGGTAATGGGTTTGTAAATGATGGCATAAATTTGACCGGCTGTTTGGCACTGCGCTGCAAAGGCACGAGTTCCACACTCAGAATAACGCCAATCATGCAGTTCCCCCTCAACAAGCATACACAGACTTGCCGTCAGGCTGCCTTCCCTCACTGACGATGTAGATATAGATACCGATACAGATACAAATGTTCATGGTGGCACGTCCACTCGAAGACCCTGCGTTCGTGTGCTTTTTGATCATGTGCAGCCACCGCGCATGTCTGTGGCTCAGGAGGGACGGGGGTACGTGTTGCCATGGGCAGCCGACTGCGCTCCGCGCCTACTGGGGCACCCTCTGGATGAGGTTCGCAAGACTCAGCGCTCGAGAACCACATCACAGGAAGTTGCAGTGCAGGCAGTAGTGAAAGGTGGTCAGAAGTGCATCCATGCTACCAGGATACTAACGTTCGTGTAACTACTACGGACATGTTCAGAAGCGCATCCATGCTACCAGGATAATAACGTTCGTGTAACTACTACGGACATGTTCAGACGTGCATCCATGCTACCAACATAATAACGTTCGTGTAACTACTACGGACATGTTCAGAAGTGCATCCACGCTGACAGGATAAAAACGTTCGTGTAACTACTACGGACATTTTCAGAAGCGCATCCATGCTACCAGGATGATAACGTTCGTGTGACTACTATACGGACATGTTCAGAGGCGCATCCATGCTACCAGGATACTAACATTCGTGTAACTACTACGGACATGTTCAAAAGTGCATCCATGCTACCAGGATAATAACGTTCGTGTAACTACTACGGACATGTTCAGAAGCGCATCTATGATACCAATATAATAACGTTCGTGCAACTACTACGGACATGTTCAGAAGCGCATCCATGCTACCAGGATGATAACGTTCGTGCAACTAGTACGGACATGTTCAGACGTGCATCCATGCTACCAGGATAATAACGTTCGTGCAACTACTACGGACATGTTCAGAAGTGCATCCATGCTAGCAGGATTATACCATTTGTGCAACACAACGGACATGCTATTCGGAATTCAAGAAGGATCTGTTCAGACGATGATCCTAGTGTAGACCCATGATTAACGAACCCCCCCTCCTTTTAAGGGCCTTACTGTTAGGAGCCTATTATAATCTCTATTCAGGATGACAGTTTCGTTAATCACGGGTCGTCTTTGGGCCGTCTCTTTATGCTTCAAACCCCGAATAGTCCTTGGCAACTAGTGGTTCAGCCCTCTCTTTATGCTTCAAACCCCAAATAGTCCTTGCCAAGTGGTAAGTCTAGTCTTTGGGCCCTCTTTTGATGCTTCCAACCCCAAACAGTCCCTAGCAAGTAGTTTTTCTACCCTTCATACTCCTCCCCAAAGTTTCTTTTTTTTTCACTTTCAAATGTGCTCCTCGCTGTGGCGAAACCCATACAATCGCTAAGAAAGTGGGGCGTCTCAGTGTTTCGCCCCTCTCCAACATAGGCACTTAAAATGAAAATCTAAAAAAACAACGGTGTTTTTGCAACTTTCAGGTCCCCACACGCCTTTTGCTAGTCAACATTTGCAGAGGTCACGAGTAGACGTGCCACCTTTATTATGTATGTGGGCCATAGACATCCCAAGTACCAGGGTCCTTGCCCTGCAGTCTCGTAACAGTGCTGCGACACCTCAGAAGCAACTCGGACATAACATCCATTGGTCAAGTTGGGGAAGAGGCTAACTCTCGAGACTGTCTCCCTCCTAGCTCATGATCGTCCTAGCAAAGGCCATTCTGAATTTGCATACCTACCTGCCGGGGGTCGACGAGCCTCATTCCGCGTTGGTTCGGTTTCGGAGCTCAGAGTTCTCAAAATCGAGGTCATCCGAAATACCCAGCAATCCCTATGCGTGGGGCCAACCATGCAGGGCCCGCAAACTTGAAAAGGAGAGTGTTCCAGATCAGGCTTCTGCTCGCGGCTTCAAGAGTCTCATGATGGAGGGCTTACTGCCACGCAGTATCCGGAGTTCTCAGTTAGCCTGGAAGGTCAAATAGCCCATTGAGGCTAGCTAGATCTTGAATAGTGTCCCATGTGACAGTCTCCTGGCTAGATCCATTGGACACCTCTGAATTCTGCCACTGCCCCTGCCCCTGCCGCCCGAACATAGATGGTGTCGAGACGTGTTGCGGGATTCTGCTGTACCAATTTTCTCAAGCGGGTGCTTCTCAAAATAATGAACGAATTCATGGGAAGGAGCCGAGTAGTTCTCTTGCAATCTTCACAAACTCCTAGCGTCATGACAGTACCTCTTTTCCGAGAAGCCCCTAAACCCCTTGGCTCAGGTAGCTCTAGGGAAACGTCCCAACCCTTCACTTGCTGTACCTCAGGTGGAAATGCTAACCAGTTTAAGAGCCTTTGGAAACTGGTAATGATTCTAGCGCGGATCCAAAAGACTTGGTGATTAGACTGGTGTATGTTCTTCTGCAATATCGTAAGCTTCTGCAGATCCACTTCATGGACCTGAAAATTACGCGAACACCACACATCTGAACACAGTGCTTGAGGCTTTCACAAGCCAAACTGGCCACCCCAAGATAATGGTACGAATGTCATAGGAGTCCTGCACAGGGCCTTTGCATTCCTGTAGTGTATTTGCAAGATCTTTGGATTCCCTAGACCACCTACTAAGCGGTATGTATGCCAGGACGAATTTAGGAAGCACATACCCGAAAGTGATCCAGTACCAGGTTCCGCCGAAATCTATTTTATTTCAGCCGCTGAGCTCCCGGCTGCTGGTCCCGGAACAGCGCAGTCGGCAGCGTTTCCAGAAGTGCACGCTGCAGTCCGGCCTTAATTTTTTTTAAGCTTTCCCAGACTGGCTTTGGAGGGATCCCCAACATCTTAAAGCCCCTGTATCGCTACAGCCTCTCCAGTAACAACGTTATGCCACCTGAAGCCCTGGTCCATAAGCTGTAAACAATCAAGCCTAAACCGTAATTTACTGGCTTATGAGGCAAGGGCTTGTGTTGTTTCAAATGCTCCTGTTGTTGAGTGTCATCTTGCCAAACCTTGGATCCGAAACCAAGCACATGCATGCCAGGTTCAAAGAATGCATCTTCAAGCCACGGCTCCTACTCCAAGACACTCACACCAAATTTGCAGAGAGTGCTCAAAGATGATACCATTATCTGTGGACTCTGTAAACTCATCCTTTCGACAAGCTTTGAGTCCTACGGAGTGTCATCTGAGCTGGCGTCAAAATTACTTGTCTGTGGTAATGGTGGAAATCATTTAGGGTGCCCCGTATCGTTT
>CAJNIZ010000947.1:0-26461 GCA_905231905.1 Symbiodinium pilosum
GTGGTGGTAACAGTGGTGGTAACAGTAGGAGGAGGAGGTTTCGGAGCAAAAGAAGCATCTATGAAATTGGGAAACACTTGATGTCGAGCCACCTCCAACTCCAGCCGCCGCATGGAAGGCACTTCCGCTGTCGTGCGGAAGCTTTTTGCTCTGCACTGCAGCTTTCATCACTCCACCCTGGCTAACATGTTTGACCCTCGAAAGGGCGCAATTGCCTTGACAACTCCCCTTCTTTCTCTCTGGGTTGGTTCGTCAACCTTTACGACTCCTGGACCAAGAAGCATCCGAAGTCAACCTGCTCAGTGCAAAGGACTCAAACAAATCTGGCATTTCATTTTTCAGGGATCGGGGGCCGCTCTGACCAAAGTAGCTTTAACAGACGCGGGCGAAGATAATTGAAAAAACTGCAGCGCTTCTGTACAACACTGTGCGGTAGTCACAAAAATGGGTGCTCTCGGCGGACACCTGATTCAAGCAGAGCGTCTCTGGATGAGGGTTCGGGGCTAACTGCTTACTTGACGGGTAGGGTGCGATTATGTGTGGGACTGTCACTCCACCCTAAACCCTAAATCCTAAACCCTGGAAGAGCCATGAACCTGAACGAACTCCAGCCGGGAGCACTTGCAAGGCCTCAACGCTTTGAGAGGTTTGTGACTGCATATGGAATGATGGAATATATTTGTAGGGATTATATAGGAGTATAATACGCTAGGGTTATAAAGGGATAATAAAAAATGGAAACTACCATTTAGGGCTGAGAGCTTTTCAACACCCCTTCGCACCTTTTCTGAGCTGGCCGAGGTTAGGGGAGCTTCTTAGCGGTCTAACTCTTAGCTTACTCAGGCGTCACCGCTCATGGTGTCAAGTTCCCTTCGTTGGGTTCTGGGTTTGGCTTGTTTTGAAGCCCGAGGACTTTTACGTCTGCCCGAGGCCCTGGTTGTCTCCAACATGGGAAAGGCGTCCACTCTCACCGAGACCCCCAGGTTTAGGGTGGGTTTAGAGTTTAGGGTTTCGGGTTTAGGGTTTAGGGTTCAGAAGCTAGTGCAGTTGATGCCCAGACTCACCATGTGGCGAGATCTGTACCTCAGCCTGCACTACGGTCATGCAAGTTTTGCACTACAGGGGGGTCTCTTTGCTAGCTGCTAGCGGCAACGGCAAGACTGTTGCCCAAAGACATTGCATGAGAAACATGGCTCCAAAATGTTCTCGGAATATTGCAGACAGCCTGTACTGCGGCGACTTGTCGCGAAACAGCACCCTCTCCCTGTGGAAGCATCCCAAGATTGGTCCTCCGTAAATGCCGCACTGTTGGCAGGTACCGTATACACCTCCTTATCTACCTCGATCTGGGTTCTACTGCGGAGACGGAAGATCTCATAGCCCATGCTGGCAAGGCAGTGCGAAAGAAGGCACCCAAACCAAAGTGCCCACGCCAGCCTCCAGCAGTGTATTGGCCTTCAGCCAGCCAGAGGCCCGTTGCCTCTGTGCCTGCCGGTGGAATTTCTCCAAGAAAGGAGTTTGGACTTGGGACTCAGGATGTCCCACCTGAGCAACTGGAATAATGCTTTTAGGCACTATACACTTGAATTGAAGCAGTAACATCAGCAAACTAAAAATCCAGGCTTCTGCGCTGCTATGGATGTAACTGAAGGGAGGACATACCGCTTCCCGAAAAAGTACTCACCAAATCCTTACAATTTCTTAGGATTAGGCTGTCAGTTCACAGTACTCAGAACTTCTACAGAGACTCCAGGGTGTAGGATTTGGATGGGGGGTGAGGCATGAAGGTGCCAAGCTTCGAGCTTAGGCTTGGCTTTGTGAATTGGGTGGAGATATGGGTGGTTGTCAAAATCATGGTCCCTTTTTGGGTACCCTAAATCTTAGGTGCCGTATTATAATAGGGAACCAAAAAGGGACCATAATTTTGACAACCACCCATATGGACAAAGAACTTAAGATCAGCAGTAGCACACCAAAACATAGCTTGTTTACTGGTCACATTGCAGCATGCATTTTGACACTACACTGTAGAAACCTAGACCCTGAAACCCAAAACGCTGGAAATGCTGAACACAAAATGCAGCAGGTGCTCAATTGACAGGACACTTAGCAGGACAGTCCGGGAGCCTTTTAGAACGAATGCAGGGCAGGCAAATTCTAACGTAGATGCTTCTCAACATTCGTGCCCATATCCGGTGGTACCGTCTTTGGGAGGCAGTAGGTTACCCTCAAGTCTTTCAAGGTGTCAGATTTACGGTTGCATGGGCTTGAAGGTCCCAGCGCAGTAGAGGGCATTCAAAGCGCGCACAGTGGCATTCCCTTCCCTGAGGAAATGGGTCTCCGCCGTAAGACAGACGTTCGCCGATATGCCATGCTGGCTCAACATAGGGATCACGGGAGTGTGCGACAAAAATGTGATCTATGTACCCGCAGACATGATGGGATCTTTTAGAAACAAGCCCCCAAGAAAACCACCACATCTGTGGATTACTGTTGCATGTCATCTCTTGCATTTATTGGCTTCGGGAAGGAGTGTCCTGCAGACCTCAGCGTCCGGGAACTGCCCGAAGTTAGGGAACGAAGAGAAGGCCCTATCCATTTCAGGGTTTAGCTCAGGCCAAGCAAATCTTAGCTGGAGTGTGTCCACAGCATGGAACCTGGACTACCTGGTGCTATCCAGGATCACCGTAAAGCTCGTCCTTGGGCGGGCATCTGTCAACAAGCTGGGTGGTACGGAACGGCTTGTAAGCTTCTTCACCACAATGATGCTCCTTTCGTTGTGCAATGGAGCACACCTACTTTGAGGTTTGAGTCAGGAGTGGTCTAGGAGTTTGTATACTTGGGAGTAGGATAAGCGGCCTGATGACGACAGCTCTACATAGGCCCTCTGGCCCGGCAGAAACTACGCGGAACCACATGACTGGAACACGGACTTCAAGCATCCCGCAGGTACAGCATACTAGAATTGCACAAGGGGTAGCCAGGAAGGTGGCTAGTAAGTTTTCAGGTTCCATGTTCCCTTGCTTGAAGCACCCACTACCAGCCTGAAGCCACTCATGCAATCACGGGGCCACCCGCCTCAGCAGTTTCACCGTGCTGGTGGGGAGGTGGGGGGGGGGGGGGCACGTGAATGTTGATGACATTGCTTTAGTGCTCGTGACTTCGCACCTTGACTTGGTCAGTTGTGTTGTTCTGATCATTCTGCCCGAGCAGCACAACGCATTTGAGGCCCCTGAGACTTCTAACTTAGTCTGAAGACATACCACGATTCCCTTCAATGTTGCAAATGTCCTGGCGCCTCCTTGTCGAAGCAAAACCCATCATGCCCATGCAAATTCAATGGAATGCGAACCTCAGGCTATTGACCAAGAGCTCCTTCATCCGACCCAAGAGTCAGATGCACAGCTCCCTGAGACCCGGGCGACGAAGATGGCCGGTAAGGGGTCTTTGAAAGCCAACGACCTGATGGTGCTGAAATACTGGAGGAGATGTGCATCCTGGAAAGAATGCTGGCGATCATCATGAAGAAGAAGCACCGGCACAATCATGGCAGGGTTGTTTTGTACTTCTCGACAAAGACCCCACGCTTCCAAGCTTAAATTCAAGTTGCAGATGAGAGCACCTTCACAAGATATACTCAGAGTATGGGATTCCTTCTGGCAGGATCCTCAACCAGTAATAATTTGCATCCAAGCCACGAGGGAGATGCCTCGGATGCGGAACCAAGGACCGCATTGCAGGAACAGCGAGTCTCCTGCGGCACTGATGCATTTCTTGGGTTGGAGTATTGAGGACAATCCAAGGCTGCTGGGAATAAATGGTGCCGACAGCAAGCAACTTCAATGGGGCTCAGGAATGAAGCGCATGGGATGCAGCCGTGAAAACCGGGCGTCGTTTTGTCACCAAGCGTATGGACATGCACTTCTTGGTCCACTGAAACGTGTTCCTTGCCGCAGCTGTCTTTAAGCCAAGACAAGTAAGAGTCCAACACTTCCTGACTCTGGGAGTCTGCGAAGCAAAGCTTAACGGATGGTCTGGGCCTATATATTGGGGGTTATATTGGGGTAATATGAGGGTTATAATGGGGTTATTATTGGGATTATATTGGGGTTATATTGGGATCACTCAAACGGTAGTTTTACAAGAATAGTAGACATCTCTACTACAACAGAATTCGGTAGTGGCTGGTTAACAGCCTGCTGGATTGATTCCCTAACATGGCCGTTATTTGTTTCTCAGGGCGAGCCCTGTACTAAACCAACATCCTAACTCCTGCACCCTGAGTCCCAAAACTCTAAACCATCAGACCTGGAAATCTGCTTCACAACTCCAACCTACTGGGCGGGGCCACGACGCCCTCTGGGCGCAGACCCCGCCCCTGAAGCAGGGCAGAGGCGAGACGAAGATTCCCTAAAGGTTCGGATTTGAGCTTGGAGTATGTGAGGTAAAGGTCTAGAGTCTAGGGGAGTTCATGTGTGGGGCGAGGCTTTGAGGTTCGAGCTGTCAATTCTGGGGATGCGAGAACACCCTTCAAGCATTTGCTGAAAGGAAATTGCTCGGAGAGTATACATGGAAATCTGAGGTTGCCTCCTGCCCTGGTGCATAACAATCACACTTTGAAAGCTAACCAAATGCTTAACTTTGAAGTGAGGGTTCGAGGTCTGTATAGGGTGAAGGGGTTTGGGGTTTGCAGATTAGACTTTGGGCCGTCATCTAGAGCTTCGGCCAACATGTCTGATGATCTCAACAAAACACATGTCTCAGTTCCTGAGGCTGGCGGCTTATAGCCTAACCTTTAGATGCAGCGCAACTGATGGCAGGAGCCCTATGGCCCTGTGGCTGCTGCCCCATGCTCTTGGGGAACTCAAGCGCAGTACACAGCCTGGAGGCTGTGCACTCAAATCTCCGTCTACGCCTGTCAGGCCTGCTTGCGGTCCGGCCCTCAGAATGCGGCCGGCTCTTTCTTACACCGATGCTTCTTGCTGCGGTTTGGTACGATGAAACAGTCCAGGCAGAGAGGTGCAACAATAGCAATGGGGCATAACATGGGCAAAAGATGTTTGAAGTAGCCACAGATTCGCAGCCCTGGCCTGGAGTAACGCCAGTTGAGCAATACTTGTTATAGCTAGGCATACTTCACGCCTTGATCCGTGGTAAATACCATAAAATTGAATGAGGCTGCTTCTTGGGTATCCACTAAAAGATATTGGTCACTTAGAAATGGCCATGCCGCATCAGTCCATGGCCATATTCCGCGCTTCTTCTTCCGCCTCCTTGCAGGGGCATACGGGTTTGAGGCTTCGGGGTTTGGGTACTTTCTTCGTTGTAGTTTGCATTTACATGCCTGAAGGCGTGGATCACGTGTTCACGGGTTTTGGGAAGGGGGTGTGCCTGCAACGCCCGCAGGAGAGGCTTTCAGCTTCAGGTATAGGGCTTGTACAGACCAGAAAGAGTACCGCTTGTCTGATCATCAGCAAAACTCTTTTTGCAGCCTTTTGGTATTCGAGCCCATCTGTCCCCAAATCTGCATCCCAGTACGGCGGTCCTTGTTCTGGGGTTTCCGAGATTTGGGGGGAGTCGCCTTTTGGGCTTTTGGGGTATCTCTTTTTAGAAACTTCTTGTTGTTAAGGCAAAGCAAGCTTCTCAAAAGGCGAAGTCCGGATCCGAGAAGCGTCGATTCTTCGCTCTCAAGTGGAGACACGCTAATTCCCTGCACGCACGATTCCTTCGCCATGAGCAAACCTCTCAGGGTAACTGTTGAGAAATTTTGGCCGTCCTTATTAATATCAGGTATTCTCAGGAACGTACTTCACAGGATGAAGCAGTTCTTCTGCGATGGCTTACAGCTCTCTGAGGAGGTAGAAGAACAGCTGAACATCCAGAAGCACTCATACCTGAAATCTCCAGACACTACAAGTACGGATTCCATGCAGAGGAAACGGAAACACCTGCCCAGACCTGGAAGAGCAAACACTACACACGATTCACGGACAGCTCTCTGAAGTTTCGAAGGTTCTAAAAAGGTGGGACCCATAGAACGAGCCCACTGTTACGCTGGGGATGTTTGGGCGCATCCGACTGTGAATGAAGAGACTCTGGGAATAGAATGAGAATAGAATTTGTTCAGGCACATGACATCCTGCAAATGAAGATGAAGCAGCATGAAGATGAGGCTGGGGCACCAACATGCAGTGTATGCAGCGTGTCTTCCAAGTTTGCTTCCGCGAGTTGTTAGATACTGCCATTCAATTAACGGATCTGTCGAAAACCAAAATTGGTACTCCCTGGTTCCTCCTTGTTTCAGTGGGCATCGCACAACTTCAGATACAGAGATACCGTTGACGAAATCTTGCAGGGCCAGTAGTATAATCCTTTCCCCCTAACATAAAATCGCCCCCCTATTATTAACTACTCCGGGGCCCGAAAGAATATTGATGATTGGGGAGGATACTAATTCAAAGCATTAGATAGAGCTGCTGCGAAGTCTCTTTTAAAGCCCTCTTAAACTCCTTTCAATTGAAATTTAACAAGAAACAAATGGAAATCCGCTTTGAAATTAATTGAAAGCGAATTAACATCTAGTTAAAACCATTGAAATCGAAGGTAAATCAAGTTAAAGCCCATTTAAATCGGAGTTGCATCTATCTAATATCAGTTAATACCTAATTAAAATTCCATCTGAAACCAACCCAATTAAAACCAAATGAAATTGAAATAGAATCTAATTAGAACCCATTACAACCACATCCAAAACAAATAAAGCCGATTGAATTCGAAATAATTCCAACTACAATCTATGTGATTAAAATCTGTGAAATCGACTCAAAATTAATTGAGTTCTGATTAGCCAGACAACTGAAATCCTAATTACAATCAAACTAAACACAGCTGAAATTGTGAAAAATCCATAAAAATTGCATTCTATCTTTTACGTGGCTTGTTCCATGAAAACTATATGAAAATTCAAACCTACTGCAGCATATCCCTCATTCCTTTATATACACCCCTACTGACCTCAAACCCTCCAATCCATCATTCGGTGACCCTTTCTTCAAAGTACTCTACTCTTTTAGAAGCAGTCTTCAGGATTGTTAGGCCCCTGAATTGATGTTTTTTACATTTTGGGGGAGGCTTGAATGTTAAGGGCAAAGGATAACTAGAATCTTTATACAATAATTCCCAAGGTATGAGGTATGTAGACCAGAATGTGTTGAAACCATGTGAGCTAACAAGCTGCACAATTGTCAATGGTATAAGATGAGGCTTCCAAGAATGAGGGGTCCCTTGTTCTGTGTGCACTATAGCGAGCGAAGGTGATAACATTCAGAGGCATGGGGGAGCTCTGTTTTGAAAACACCCATCTAGAGATTGCGCATATTCTTCTCTGAATTTGCATAGTATCCTATCTTCGTTAGTGGGTCTGTATAAGGCATAAATTACATTACCCGCTTCCAGAAAGGACATCCTGTATGTAACCACGAAAGACCCGAAGGAATCCGATGCGCACACACACACACACACACGCACACACCAAACCGAAATGCGTAAATGCTCTAAGTCCTGTCCCCATCTGTCCGGAAATGGCAGCTGAAAGACCTGTACCTGATATGCGGTCCTTGCGGAGCTTCTGGCGATGTAGGTGACCTGTTCACACCAGAAATGATTCTTCAGGGGAGCGTTTTTCGTAACAGATGGAGGGATATGCGGAAATTCTTTGAAGCACTGCGTGCGTCCCCATATAAAACCATCCATGAACTATCTTGAGAAAACCCATCTTGCTAATCTCGTACCACATTGGACCGTGAGCTGCATGCAGTAAGCAAATAGAATTGTTCTAGGCTAAAAGGTCCTGAGAGATATTGTTATGAATCCCAGATAGCAACAGAAGTACAAACCTAGGCCAAATTGTAACAACGTCTTGGGCTGGCCCGCTGGGGTAGCTTTGCTCCTCTTCCATGGCTTGAAGTTTGCGGTTTCAACATTCTTGGTGGCTGGCATGAATCACTTCCACAACTCTCACTAAACAGACCGAGGTAGCAAGACCTTGCGACGGCTGTCCCTTCCAAAGAACATTGTAAAATGGCAATGGCAACAAGCAAAAAGCGGAGACAAGATCTTTTGCAAAAGTGCTCCAACCAAAACAGTTGGTAGGGGATAGGAAGTTGGATATTGACATGCTCTTCAATCCGAACCGTTGAAATAGTCACATGGGAGGCAAATTGTTCCGTGCTCGTTGATATTGAGTCCATGTTGATGACGACCGCTTGCACTCAGGTCTTTCTGAATATTGCACGCCCCTCGCAGTTGGTGCAGCAGATAGGCTCCTTTTGCTGGCATGCCCGGGGAACTAGTGAAGAGAAACTTCAAGGTCCGCTTGGCTAAACCTGGGAACTGGGATGCCCTCGCCAATGCACAAATCCTTGGAACGAGGACCCTCCGCAGTGAGCTACTGCCACAGAACCTTATTAGTACCAGGCGCTGGAGCTTTTGGGAGTAGAATTTCAGTAGGGTTGGCTTGCGTTTGAGTTTGGAAGCTCGAGACGGCCGCCGGGTATCCAGCAGGGGCCCACAGGGCCATAGGGATATCTCAACCTACGCATACACTGTAGCAGGGCATTTCTAGACAAACGTTGATCATTCCCACGAATGCTTCAACAGCCTCTGCCCACATTCCAGATAGCAATCCGCAGCAACCAGTTTCATCTGTAACATGTACAAAGTACTTCTTATGTACATCACCCTGTTGGCCCTAAACCACTGGACCCACAAATCCGGAACCCTCAGCACGACCAAAGACCCAAACCCTGAACCCGTAGCCCTGCCTTGGAACCAAGAAGCGGCACCAGACGCTTCCTCCTGAACACGGGTGGTGCAGGGATTTGGGGGTGAAGGCTTCAGGTTTGGTGCTGAGGGGCTGTCAGGAGCATGTTGTCTAGGGAGAATGGACGGGGATGCCGTGCCCTGTCATGAGCACTGGATTCAACAGCTGCAGGCCTGGGATGTGAGGGTTTGAAGCTGCAGTGAGATGCAGGACTTAGAGCTTCGACGAGACGAACATTCACACCCAGCGCAGCTTTTCAGGACTGGATGGCTTTGCGGAAACTGCACCAGGTTAACGTGGGCTTTACCACTCAGCTGGCATGCAGCGTTGCTTGTCCTGAATGGAGTTTCGAATTTGGCTGTAGCCCACCAACCCGAAGAGATGTCAGCCCTTCGTGCACTGAAGTCCCCGCTTCCAATCCAGAACTCTCTGCCCTGCTCTGTGAATCTTTCCGGAAGGGCCGACCAACATGGAATCTTCACCCAGTTACTACTACTACTACTACTACTAGTAGCACCACTACCACCACCACCTGCCCAGTTTGCATGGGAGGAAACATGTCACCATAAGTCACCATGGTTGCCGATCTGCTGGTTTCCAAAAATCGATAAACTTCGGAAACTACTGTAGCGTGCCATCTGAAGTTCCCAAATCGAGGCCCCCCTTAATGCCTGCAAAAATGTGACGATTACAGAATGAGCCCACAATGCCTGGAACCCTTTCAAAAAATCCCATATCACGACATAAGGGGCGACCAGAAGGGGGCAGCGCATTCGGAGGGGAGCAGGAGTTATTTAGCTTCGACTTTAAGTGAACCCTCCCCAGGACGAAGTTCTCCAAAGGGTTGGACTTGAAGACTGGTTGAAGCGAAAGGCAGCAGCTTCCACGAACCCTCCAGGGCCAACGCGAAGTTGAACGAAAACGAACCCAACCAGGGTTACCACGAACCCGACATGGTTTGACGCCCAGGACTGGCAGGAAGGAAGGGACTGGTAGAAAAGCCTGGTGGTGCCGGTCTGGAGTCAGAATGAAGTCAGTGTAAAAGTTGAAGCGACTATGAGGCGCTCTAGCAGTAGATGCTTTAGTAGCAACAGCAGCAGCAGCAGCAGCAGCAGCGGCAGTAGTAGCACTTCTGAGACATCTTTCAATCAGATGATGGGCGAGTTATTTGGATTTGAGCTGCATGTACTGTCTGGGCTGTGCAGGTGCGATGAGAACGCTGAGGCCAAGTCTCAGGACTTCGTTCGCCGGGCATGTATGATGCATGGTACAGAAGCACCAGACAGGGACGCTTCCCCTTTTTTCTTTTTGTTGCGCTGTGGGGTCCTTAGGTGCTGGCTTCAGCTTGATCGGAAAACAACCTGACTGCGAACGTGTGGAGCTCATCACGAACCTAAGGCCTGGACTGAACAGGAATACCTGGCGTGCCCGACAGTGGCACGAACCCGGCTTTCACGAATCGCCCAAGATGAACCCCAACCCTCCCGAACCCCAACAGTGAGACGAACTCCCCAAGGTCGTTACGAACATCTGGGGGTGGTATGGGACTAGCCGATCCCTGGCGGACAATCGTGCAGGCTTAGAAGGAGGGCCCTTTGATGAATGGCTGGGCGGGAGGAGGGTTACTCGAACCCTGTCGTTAAACGTAAGGCTCACTTCTGTGGGTAGCTTTCCAAAGAGTATCTTCAGAACCGCTACACTGAGAGCCTCGGTGATGGAGGTGTGGTCCAAGGACTTCAGCTGCGGCAGGCAGCCAAGGATGTAGCATCCTCAGCCAGGTTTCGGGCAATAGATTCTACGCGTGGACCAGACATGCCCGATGTTACTTGCAAATCCCTCCAGAAGAGCCTAAATACCGGTATACTCCATGCACGGCCCCTATATTTGCAACTGATCCGAAAACGCTGCAACAAAGCCGGCGATTGTTAAGTCTAGACTGTGCCTCCGCACTCAAATTTCGGGAAAGACTTAAAAATGGATCACACAAGTAGACAGCTGATAGGATGGATCTCAAAAAAGCAAACGTGGACGTTTCATCGGTGAATAAACCACTTTGTTCATTTCTCAGAATCGTACCACTGTAATTTGCTCCAGCACATACCTGAGTATTGTGTCACCCGTGGTGTCCATCAACCCCTTTAAGCCACCGCCCCAAAAAACGGCGCTCAAGATTCTATGGAAAACCGCTTGTTCGTCTGCCTGGCTTACGTATGTAGCTTGCTATGCGATCCCACGGAAGACCCCTAAAGGATTCTCCATGGGATTATCGAAGTGATCCTCATGTTTGCGAAGCCTGCTGGTTTTGCTGCCTCTGGATTTGCCTAGCCCTAGAGGACTTAACAGGACCCCTCATGATGTTCAAGCATCTCCATCAATGAATTTAGGTGGAGAGTTACCTGGAAATCTAGCCCCCTACAAATTCCTCTGCAAGAAAGATCTTTGCCAGACAGCGGCTGTAGATCTTCGCTGACTGGATCGGGTTCCCGTTCATGGTCAGCGAGATAAGCTTCGGAAGCTTCCTAAGGCGGTCCACCTCAGGCATGAAGGTCAAGAAGTTTTAGGCGTGAGAGTTTAGGGATCACTTTGGGGCTCAAGGTGTAAGGACTAAGGAAAGCTGACAGTATAGTCGGTAACTTTTCTGGAACGACATTATCAGGTCTTGAAAACTTCAACTGACTCCTTCAGGCTCTTCTTCCCTTTCTTTCATGAATTACCTTTCATTTGGAGCGCCTCAGGAGTTCCCAGTCCCCCAAAACCAAACCAAGAATTCGAAGCGAGGCATGGTCCCCCGTAGGGGCAAAGACAATGATACGTCGTGGCTTCAAAGTCAGCTACCAGCTACCACGTCAAAACCCAACCCGTTGTCAGCAGAAATACCACACCGCACCCGTCAGGGAGTAACCCTTGCAGATTGGTGAATACCTCCGATAGTATTGCCAAGTGCAGAAGTTAGGCCAAATGCCTCTGATACTACAACCTACAAAACTCCATCACCTCTACTATCAGCAAACCTCAGAATCGAGCCCGGCAAGCTCTCATCAAATACAAGGTATCCGACAAGTCCCACAAATCACCGCAGCATAAAGGGAAACATCCCGGATATATCTTATCTTATGAAACCCCGACGCACGTTGGCTCAGGCACTGCTCCCAGCTTGGAGATGTTGTTCCCATGCAGGTACAGCGCCTCATGGTCTCACAGATTTCACAACTAGAAAGTGAAGGACGATCCCAGCCTGTCCGCCGGCACTTTCGCAAACCGAACATTAGCTTCAATTTGCCCAATGCCTTTACGGACTTGCAACTAGACTTCAATCTTATCAACTGGCTTGCTTACTTATAAAAATTCTCGGGCCACAGAAAACAGCCAGAATCTTTCCACATGAAACAAGCAGACCAGAAGTTGTTAACCTTTATCCTAACAACCCTGCCTTCATGTTTGGGAACTTTAACAGCTCCGGATCAACTGTGGTCAGGTGGTTGAAGGAGACCTCAGCTGCCGCAGGGGAGTGACCACAGGGATCTGAGAATGATAAGTACGGGCTTATGGCGCGGTGTCGCAAAGCCTTGTGGGCTTATTAACGTGACTGCGGTCCGAAAAACCTAACAGTGTATGTGTGAATGCTGGTGAGTGTGACCTATACCACAAGAGAACGTCAGTCCAGAAACGACAACACCATTCCTGGAACAAGCTGGAACACGGCCAGCTGGAGAGCTTGAATGGATCGATTCAGGACGGATTGCCGATCTCAAGGCCTCAAGATTTTGATTCGAGGCGCGGTCCTGGAATTCATCGCGAGCGTCACAGCAGGGTGGGCTTGGGCTCCAGGCTTGTCAAAGCTGGCGAGGCGTTGGAGCGTGCTGCTTTTCTGTGCTTGGGAACCCATAGCGCAGAGACCCCAATGAGCTTCGCAGGATCCTACTACAAACCTACCTTGCAGGCGTTCCCTGCTTTGTTTCTACAACAGATCACCCCAGAAACACGTAGTAGACACGGGGTGCATGCGCATACACCGCTGCAAACCACAAGTGCATGAGTTGCGCAAAGCTTTTTGCAGAAGCGCGCCTACTTCCAGAAGTGCTACATACCACCCGGAAAGCTTTAGAACGGGGATATACTTGATTTTAACACATCGCGACTAACAGGAAACAATGAAACTGTGCTCATTTGGTTTGTCTACAAGCCAAATGAGGTTGCAAGTCATTTGATACATGAGGATTATAAGGTAAGAGGATGATGGGTCATATGAGCTACTGTCTAAACTCCTAGTATCCCCTTAATAACCCCTACAGTAGTCCCCTATATAATCCCCTATATATTCCCCCCTTAAGGAGTTTAGACTATGGCTCATATGGGAAGGATTTTAACCACCACCTCCCTTGCCGCGCCACATCCAGCCACTGCAGGTTCTGCAGCGGAGACGGCATAGCGGTCTCCAAAGCCGGTGTAAGACCACTCCTTTAGTTGAGGTTATATTGGGATTAGAATGGGGTTATATTTGGGTTATATTGGGATTAAATTATATGGGGATTATAATGGGGTTATATTGGGGTTATATTGGGATTATATCCTTTAGTTGATTCTAACAATGCCACATGACCGTCAGTATCTTATGCCTTGGCAAATAAAACATTATCACACACTAGGCCATGCGGGATTTTCGAATCAACAGATCATGCCTGGATTTGCCGTTTGGGAAATCTTGAGGCTTTGGGCCAGGGGCTTGAGGCTCTACGGTGAAAGGATTGGGCCTTCGCGTGCGAGTTGTGGTCATCTCGAAACACAGAGTACAGAACACCACAGTCTGAGCTACTATCCGCAGCTATCTAGCTCAAAATGCTGGACCGTTACCTGAGCCAGCAGCACCAATGCCCATACCTCTCTGTCAAAGAATATCACATGCAGAGCTACATGAACCATAAAGAAGAAGCTTTCAGGCTGAGGCATGTAATCTTCCGATGCCAAGTCTGTCAAAATTGACTCGAATGGTGGCCCTGAATCATCATTCCGAGGAGCAACGGTTCTGAGCAGCCCTACCTGGTAGCTCCACAGCTTGGAGAACCCTGAGTCGAGGAGGCAACGTAAACTGAAGAAACCGCAAGAAAACCACGTCCCCTTAACGCAGAGGCGGCATCAGATAACATAATCGGATGCCCTTTCTTGCCTGCAAGATGAAACTCTAAAGCCGAAGGTAATGTATGAAGCCGGCGGACACCGAGCTCAGACTCAAACGCAGACCCAGCGTCAAGGACTCTAGCATGTTGTTGTTCAGCTTCACGCTCGTCGTGACCTTTCGGATGATCAGCTTGCGTGACCTCGATCACAGGAACTGCAAATCTGCTCTCAGCAAGCAACCCTTTCGTGGCAGTGAGAAGCCTTGCAGAGAAGTAAGATGCACCCTTCACTGCAGATCTGGCTGCTATACCAAGTCCAAGGGTTAAGCGTCGTCTCAGACTGGTTAGCCCCCTGAGACGATTTGGGCACAGGGAAGAGGACAGGGGCTTCGAAGTTGCAATACGATTGGGTTTGCGATAGGTATTAGGTTTCAAAATGGATCATGGGCTCAGAGGCCGAGGCCTGCCAAGCCAAGCTTCACACATGGCAAACTCACAGAATGGACATGCCTGCCCGCTGGCTCTTGAGGATGTGAAATTTGGCTGTATGACGAACTTGGTGGCAACCACCGGAAGGCCGAATTGCGCGCGAAAGCCCGAGTGCGCCCATGGTGCATTGCATCCGGGACACCCTAAGCCATGAACAAGGCCCTGTGTACTGGTGGTTGAACCCTGCAAAATTCAAATCTTCTCAGAAGATACGAATTATGTCCAGAAAAACGACGTAACTTTAGTCTGTATTGAGGGCATGCAGTATCACCAACAAAATTGGCTCCTGACCCCGATTCCCTCCTGGGGCGACTACAACTGAGATGTGCCTGCAACAGGCTGAGTTGTCTCCTGCAGACTCCAGATTTGGTGGTATTCAACAGGGAGGGGTTCTTCTGGTGACTTTTTCTTCCCGCAAGGACTAGTCAAACATGGCCACCCCGTCGCCATCTGCAAGACCCCCATCTAGCACCAGTTTCCCAGCAGAGAGCTTGGGCTCTACGTTTGGCTCCTTGGAAGGCTGATGGCTTTCAATTATGAAGCTAAGATTGAATGCAGCTGCGCCGCCTGGAAACGCAGCTAAAAACACAGCTGAAAACACAGAAAACTAGACCCTGAACTCTGAACCCCAATATGCGCAAGGGATTGAAACTGCATTTGCCCTCGGGGTGGGTGGGTGCTCTCAGGGGTTCAGCTGTTGACCGAAGCACCTTCACTCAAACAGGCAATGTCTGTTCAACGGGTTTGAGGGATTGCACGGTCACCAAGCCCACGCGGCATGTCCTAGAATGTGGGCCTCCTTGCATTCTCCCAGAGAAACGAGGATGGATCTTCTGTACCCAACGAAAGGCCTTCAATTGTTGGAACTTTTTGAGCTTTCTCGGATCCCAGGTCTCATATTCCATGTCACTGCAAGCTGGGAAGCTATGGTCACTGTTCATCTTGTGTGAGCAAGCTCCATCCCTGACCAAAACCACTTTAAGATCCAGAAGCCGCCTACCTGCGAAGCAACACCTTAAAAAAGCAAAACTGTTTCACACAGTAAGACGCCAAAAGTAGCCTGAAACCACTCGCAAACATTGCGCAAAATGAACAACTAGTGTCGAGGCATCTCACCGAGTGCACGTCTTGACCACCGGTTATAATCGCTAAGTACTGATAATCTTAGTGGAATAAACTCTCTGATGATTCTGATGGCCATGAGGCGGAAGCTTCAATGTGCATGTCTGTGGACACCCTACAGGGTATAGACTGAGCTTCAAAGGCCCTGCAACCCCAACACAAAGAGGAAGACTCGGGTTAGGGACTACAACAAGGATCGTACATCCCCGAGTCCTGTAAGCGCGTGAAGCCTAGTTTCACGACCAGCTCATTTGGTGACATGTCCCCAGAATTGCCATAAATCAAACAAGCTCCTTTTTGGGTTACTGTAGGACCCCATTTAATGAAGCATTGCTCAGAAAACATGATGTAAGAACCTTTTTCAACAACCTCACGTAATCTGCTAGTTGCCATTTCAGTCTGCCCCATCCTTGGCGGTTGCTGCCGGCTTTCCTCCTGTTTCACCTGGTGGCTGACTTGGTGTCTATGAGACGTTTACACAATCTTTCAGATTCCAAGGTTTTAAGGCATCCACGTGAGGTCTTTGGAAATCGAATGCTGTGCAAGGCTCTTTTCGTGATCTGCCCAAGTTAGCTAGAGTCAGGTACGGTCCTTCATGCCTACATGTCTGATGTGTCACTTGGACCAACTTGGCAGCAAGCTTGACCTGAAGACCGCTTGAACTCCACCATACTGACATGGGGGTTCGCAAAAACGGGGGAGAGTCCCTGTTCGGGGGGGTACCCCTATCAATGACAATTAAATAATGAGGTATATACATAAGACGGACCACTAAGCACGGAAACCCCAAAGCAGGTTGCTGATTTGAGTTGAGTTCGCATCACCCGTTGTGATCTCAACGCACACACAGACAAACGCACACAATCACACGCTGCTGATGGACAAAAATCGTGCATGATAATTTATGCTCCAAACCCAAATAGTTGCAGTAGGTTGAGATACTCAGCGTCAAGCATTACCAGCAGAGAGAAACATCCCGGATGTCTTATAGGGCCGGTCTGATTTGTGGTGCCATTGGCACGGCCCAGGGAATAGTCCCATTGTCTTCTATTTGCGATCTACTGAAGGAACCATTTATGCGCGACACGTGCTTCTGAGGCCTTTGCCAGGCTCGGCGGCCTGAAACGAGTGAAACCAACGGAGTTCCACGGGTAGTGGTACCCCCAAGGATCAGGGAAGTATAAGGCTCAGTACAAGGAGGTATGACATTGTAGGGTTCCTCCAAGCCGACTGTATAGAGGTTGCTGGAAGAAAGTTTGAAACGGATTGAGGTGAAAGTTTCAGGCGGGAGAGAACAGAGCTGCATATTGCAAATCTTGCGCTCTGCTGCTGAAGGCTGAACGAACGAAATACCTTTCTTTGTTTGGGAAGCTTTTAGACTGTTGCAGCTTTACTGATGCTACCGCAATCGCATCTGCTATGCTACAGGGACAGGATTTTGCCTGGCAGGGTTTGTTGTGATAGGGGCACATTCAGGAGGCTTACCGCAGATTTCCACATCAGCAACAGACACAGCAACAGACACGCAACCTGGTGCTAAGTTGGACATGACAGAATGCACACCTCAAGCACCCCTATAATCCCTGTACTTCGCCCAAACAAGATACATATGTACATGAGTAAAAACCACAAGGAGAACAATAACTCTGACTATTAGAAACTCCCACATCATCCCTACAACATATGTGTAGATAATTTCCATTACCCACCATAACCCTGGAACGAAGAACCCAGACATTCAGAAACTGCGTTTGCACCCTGCCCTCCTCCAAACTAACGATAGGAATCTCCTATGATCACCCTTTTATCTGAGAGCAGAGTAGCCTTTGTAGGGCCCCTTTCGAGCTTCCATGTTTAGTCAAGGGGAGTGACATTAATCAGTTACTTGGTAGCCCAGTAACCATATTACAATAAGGGTCCCCTTTTTACTGTTGGTATATTAGATATGGGAACCCAGAACCCAAAAAGGGTAAGAGGGTACCACTGGGGTTCCTAGGTTATGAAGGAAGGAGGCCTCCTCAGGATCCCGCGGCTCGGGGCGTTTGATGCCGCTTCCTTGGCATAAGCTGTGTTTAGGGTTTAGGGTTTAGGGTTTAGGGTTTAGGGTTGAATGGGGATGAAGACTTGAAGAGTTAGGTTTGAGAGGTTGGGGGGTGGAAGGCCTGAAGGATTTTTAGGGCTTTGAGTGGTTTTTGCGGGTTCCCTTCAGGATGTGTTGCAGGGGCTGGTAGCAACTGCATGGATTCTGTACTGATCTGGAAAAGGGGCTGCAACCCTGCGCGACTCATGCCCACGCGAGACCTCACTGCAAAGCAAACAGCAACAATCAGAATACTGCTACAAACAGGTGTCCTACATCGAATTTAGATTTACACAGCTTACCAGTACCATAGCTCTGAACAAAATGTTCATGCCGGGAGCAGGTGTGAAAGAAAAGTATCGCCTGCCCCGAACTCGCAATCCAGAACACTAAAGCACATCAAGCGCAGCAATTTGGGCGCAGGACGCGGCTCCTCCGTCTCGATTTCGCCGCAGGTCCGGAGTTCCTGGTCAGGCCACATGCTGGTTCTTCCCTATTAGCAGGGATCGAGGGAATGGAAAAGAAAATAAAAGCAACTATACCGTTGGGAAATGTGATTAAGGCTTGGGCTTAGGCAACCACAGGTCGTGTAGGGATACGTTTGTTTCGGGTTTGGGATTTAGTCTGCAGATTGGAGTGAAGAACTCTAGGGCACGGGGCTTGGGCTTTAGATGTTGAAGGTTTGGACGCTGGAATTCTACCGGGCTGCAGGCTTTTGGGGATAGATATCCGGATTTTGGGGCGTAGCGTGTTAAGCTCCTCAGATTTGCAAAGCTTGCAGTTGTTGGCCGTCAGGGCTGGCGGGAAAGGGGTAACGGAGTAGACCGCAAAAAAAGACGGTGTAATTGCCTGTGCAGGTCCTCAAGGCGGCATTTGGAAGGTCCACTACGACTCTGCAACCACAGAACATGCTGTGCCCTCACATAGAGGCAAATTTCATGTTCATGTGATTTGAATGGCCCCGTTGCACCCCCGAAACAAACAAAGAACCCAATCAAGACTGTTTCAAAAGACATTTGTTTGGGCACGTTTTGGGAAGTTCCACGTTGCCTGCTGTGGGGCCGTGCAGTAAGTGGAGCTGCAAAGAGCGGTCTCTGCGGAGCAGGTATCAATGAACCTTCTCAAACTGCAGGCTCTTTTTTTACGGTTAGGACAACACTTTATTTGGGTGCGTATATGAAGGGGCAACTTCCAAAGGCATGTCCTTGCATCCTGAGCTAGTCATTTACCTTTCGCAGCCGAAGCCATTTAAACGCATAGACACACAGCGCCTCCGCACACCATACACCCTTGTAGAGTGTCCCCATGCACCCTCAAAGATCACACGAACATTGCGCCCAAAACATCTTGGGCGTTCAAAACCTCCTGCCCCATTCTCTATCTTCCAGCGCCTTGAAGGAGTAGTCCAGCGGCGGACCGGCGCAGACCAGACCTAGCAAGCATGAGAGGCTTCTTGGGCAAGGCCCGGGTTTGAGGTTTATGGCTTAGAGGATCAACTGGGATTACTGGAAGGTTTGAACATCTAGTCAGCCTGGAGGAAAGGAAGGCGGGCAGGCTTGCGATTGACGAGCCAAGCTCTGGGGTCTGTACTATTGATGGTTCAGGGTCAGCATCTAGGGTTTGGGGATGGGAGAGGGCTTTGGGCTGAGCGTTTGGTCCTTGCGTCCACCCGTCTACCAGAAGCTGAGGTACCCGCTTTGAGGGTAACACTAGCACTCCACGCTCCATGCGCTGTTGATGCCACACTTTGCTTCGCATCAGTCCGTACAACAGGATGCAAAAGTTATCCCCGCCACTGAAGGACCCTAGCCTGCCCAAAAGCCAGATCACAAAAAGCGAATCCTTGAATCTTTGTCCTAGGC
The DNA here is from genome assembly GCA_905231905.1 of Symbiodinium pilosum. Lineage (NCBI taxonomy): Eukaryota > Dinophyceae > Suessiales > Symbiodiniaceae > Symbiodinium > Symbiodinium pilosum. Next base: position 19,489 of record CAJNIZ010000947.1, read on the forward strand.
AACAAGCCCCGGCCATGTCTTGATCTGGGTTTCCGCCCATGTCCCCTGGCTCGGACACAGCGCTCCAACATTCTAGCTGCTATTATCTTGGCACATACTGCATCCACAAGCCGTCATGTAGCATGCGATGCGTTCTGGGGCGGTTGTTGAGGATGGGGTAGAGCTTGGTTCTGCAAGCTCGCGGGAATCATTCAAGGATGGGAGACAAAATTCACCATCTCTGAGCCCCAAGCCAGCGTTGCACCTCCAAAGATAAGAAAAGAAGAGCTGATCCAAACAGAGAATCACAAGCCATGTTACTCTACTCCTGTCAATCTCCAAAGCCAGACCCCATCCCCGAAACTCCCGCGTCATCCCTAAAACCAACCTTGGCCGGACTCTCGCGGACTGCTTTCTGTTTGCGCCATGGCGCTGGCGCGAATGCTTTAACTAGGATGGCATGTGGTCTCTTGAGCCCAAAACCAAGCGGACCGGGCTTCTATGACCCTCTGCGTCGATGATCATACGCGAAATCCAGTGAGCGAACCACGTCAGACTTCTTGTGGCAATCTGAGGGTAGAGGACGTACACAGACAGACTCAAGTCCAGAACAGCATTATCTTCTAAACCGCAGCACCTGGCCGTCCACCCTTCCGGCAGGCGCAGCACTATAGCCTGAATCCCAGTCTTCAAGGACCGTGTCTGAGCGTTTTCTGTGTTGAGCCACTTCCCATCCCTTAGCAACTGCTCCTGATGCTTTCTGCCTACGACCAGGCCTGAACCCCAGATCACATGCCCACAGGTCCGCAAGATGTGAACGAAATTTACGCTAAGAAGTTGTCTCTTCGAATTAGGTAGTGATCCACCTTCCGTGTACAGGCACATCCCCTTGCCTCGAGTTCTGTGATGGTCTCGATGGCTAACCAGTTCCTCCGAAGTGCAGCTGCAGTTCTGCAGGCTCTGGTCTGCTTCAGATGGATAGGAAGCATACTCCTGTTACGGCATTGGGATATTTGAGGACCCTTCGCATTCCCCGTTCAAGAAACCATTCGGCTGGTATAGTTGGTCATCTCCAGCTTGAGCTTCCGAATGCATGACCTAGATGAGGGAATCCTTGAGGGATGCGCTCAGAGGTTGAGGAGTTCACAGGGTTGAGGGTCTCCCGCCGGAACAGATCCATTTCAGGGATGGTATGCCAGGAAGGGATGAAGAATGTGCTTCGAAGGGGGATACCCCCTGTAGCCGGACCCCATCAATGTGCACAGCTTCAGATCAGTTCTGTTGCGTTGTCATAATTCCCTGATGTTCCCTGTGCTGAATCAGCATGCTGTTTGAGGCCCGGTCAGGCCTTTGATCCCTCCCACCCTCGTCTCAATGCCGCATCTGTGAATGGCGACTGACAACCCAAATCCATAACGGCCGGAAAGAGGCAGGAATAATAATTGCCACGATCTTCTTGTGTACCATGTAGGGAAGATATCAAATACAAGCCCAATTGCATGAACGCTGAGTCAGGCTGCTCCGTTACCGCTTGGATCCGGGCCGTCCCCTGGTGGGCAGGCTGGAAACCAAGCCAGCTACGGCCAACTCCTGAAAGGCTTCTTTGAGGGGTCTGAATACGTTCTGAACTGGGTTTATTACAAGCTTATATGGCCACCCACCTCTTGTGTGGTTTATGGATTGTTGTTCTGAAGATTTGGATATACAGCGTTCAGGTTCGGGATTACATTGAGTGAATTAACTGCCTTTGAAGCAGAGACCTGGGCTGGTCTCGCCGTTCTTCTGATTTCCAGTTGGGCGGGCGGGTTATGCAGCAAGATTACAGGCTTCTGCACATTTATAAATCTACAAGCATCATGCTAACAAGCTTCTAGACTTCTCACTGAAAAGGGGCGAGATAAACTCTTCGATGGTCCTTATGTTCATCTGCTACTTCGGTCCCACTGATAGACTGGGGCTTCAAATGCAGAGGACTGCAGAGTCTGGCCAGGATCTTGAGACTGGTGTGCTCTTTGACCTGCGCCTCGCACTGAAGCATTTGAAGTTCCGAAATTGGCAAGGCATCCAAGGCTTGGCTGAAAGGAAGGTTTCCAAAGCTACTGGATCCTTGTCTGCTACTGGTTCCCTACTTTTTTCGAAGGAGCAACAACTCGCGCCAGGATCAGCAAGCGCCCGGTTGAACACAAGGGTGCTGAAAATGCCAGTCACCGCAGTACTTTGAGCACTGTGCACACATTCAGAGGAGGACTTCTGCAGCAGCAATTTCGTTTTTTTCTGTTTGCGAGAACGTTTTGTGAAAGCAGAATAGCAAGTACCATGTGCAACGCTGCATGTTTCTAAATCCTACTACTCGTGAGGTAAAAGAGACAACTTGGCGATGCCAAGTCAGAACCATTCTTGAAGTTGCTTCTAACTGCTACCAGCCAAAATCAGCGTGCGTCATTCGGCACCTTCACCCTGAAACCCATCTTGGTCATCTTGCTGGAATGCAAACGAAAGCCCTTCAACCTCTTGGTGGGTGCTGCAGCGCAAGCATGTGCCAAGTGCAGCAGTCCTGCTGAGTCCCGGGCGTGTGCCCAAATATTCGAGCTCTGTATAAGGGCAACCCTGTTCTAAGAAATGCCGGCATGCAGAACATGGCTCCGATGTCCTGGATGGCATCCGTGATGGTGAAGTACTCGTTGGTCTTCGCCAACTGCGAAAGCCTCCAGTATTGCCACAACAGGATTTTCTTTCATTGACTAAAATTTTGCAGACATTCTCACAGACTCACGAAGGACCTGCAACCGATATAAAGGCAGATCATCACCAAGCAGTGCCAGCCCCTCATGAAGCTTTCCTGGTATCCTCAACACACCCAAGAATAATTAGGAGCTAAGAGCTCCTAAACGCAAGAGCTTCAGGATTTCTGCGGAACCCAACTTGATAAGCCAACTAAAGCAGCTGCGGCAACAAAGGCCACAACCGCCTGCCAGTCGGAAGCTTTGCGCCAAGGGACCGTAGGGTCAACGAAGACGTTTCTGGATTGGATCTCTTCAGTTACGTTACTCTAGGTCGTTACGTTGTTCTGGGTCCCGTCAAGAAGGGGCGCCCTCGAAACCGGTGGCCCGCCTCTCAAAAATCGATCTAGTACAGGCGAAGAGGCCGGCCTGCTCCAGTCCAAAGGAAACTGAAAAGGGGGGTCCTGCAATAAATGAGGTATCATACGCAATATCTACATGATAGCTTTCGTGGACATGCTGGATAGAGAACTACATGAAGAATTGGGACAGATTCCGAAATCTGCTCCTGATCAAAGGTTTTGGGCGTTGTGGGGTATGCACTTTTGCCATAAAAATACTATTGGGAACACTGATGCCAACAAAAACGGCCAAAAACTCTGGTATTTCGGAAATGCAAGACAACAACATGCAACATGACATCCTGGGCCCCTGCACCTTCCAGTCCAGACTTAAAATGCTCCTGCTCCTGAACCATAAAAGGCAAAAGCCGAATTTGTTCGGTTTAGGGCTTAGGGTTTAGGGTTTAGGGTTTAGGGTCAGAATCCCCTGCAGAAACGCAAACAAAGACAATACCAGCGGATGTGGCAAGCAATTTCAACCGAATATGTAGGCGTGCACTTATGGCTACTGCTACAGCGTTGCAGTGAGAGCTACCATGCTGACCCTGGAGTTTTGCGGCAACTCAAATATTCTATGGTTGCTTCTCTAGGATCACCTTCCTTCAGATTGATTGGTACCTAAAATGTTGATTCGTACCTAAGATGGGGGGCCTTTCGCGCAAGATGGGGTCCCCCTACACATACCCCAACCCACTGCATTCACGAAGGACATCACGAGTGACCAGCGCAGTGTGAGTCTCCTCTATAAAAGCTCTGCATCAACAAGGGGATCCATGACCTACTGAAGCACCATCTCAGGATCTAAATCCCTAAACCCTAAACCCTAAACCCGGGAAGCTTTGAAATGTGCGCCTCAACACCCACGCTTGGACATCTGGCTTTGCCTTGTCAGCAAGTTGGGCGATCAGCTTTGCAGGATGCGTGGGGGTTTCTCAAGATTATGGGTACCTTTTTGGGGGCCCCTACAATAAGGACTATAGTATTTGGGGGCCTATATTGGGGTCGCCCTATTTAAAGAAACTACCGCTTGGGAAGTCTAGGCTTGATAGCTGCGGGCAGGTGACGCTTAAGCTCTGGAGTCTGGGCTTTGCTCTGGGGTCGCTGGAGTTCCGAAATACTGGGATAGAGAGAAAGAACTTTCCAGGATCTGCATTTGATGGCGCATTTCAGGGAATCAACAACTTAATGCCGCGGAGTTCTGGGTGCCGGGCACTCGAGCACCCACCCGGACGGTAGGTCTTTCTCTGCTTAACATCCTGAGTTAGATACCTATGCCTCGACACTGGCAACTATGATCTTCAGGTTAGGATTAGAAGTTCCCACGTGCAGTGTCTTCTGTCAGTTCTGCCATCTGTTCCCGTTAACAACTCTGAATTCCAAACCTTAGACTACCTTACCCCTAAACACCTACCCCACAATATAGAATTTTGTGAGAGCGCCTCTAAATACTTAAAGCTATCGAAGGCGAAGCATCCCAAAACTCTGAGTAGACTGGGTTGCTGCTAATGAACTTAAATTAAGTTACCATAATGGGTATGTATAGTAACTAATAGGGTTTCCCCAATATAGTAACTTAAGTTAAGTTCTTTAACAGCCACCCAGTAGACTCCAGAAATCAACTCGTGCCTTGGACCATGGGCTCGCCAAGAGCGCGCGAAAGCTCGTGAACCTGGGGTGGCTGGTTCTCAGATTTGAGACTCCTACAAATGAGACGTATAGGTACACACTAGCCTTAGTCTTACTGAGTTCTCCAAATTGCAAGTCCCTGCTTTGAGTCCCTGCTTTGGGTATTCGGGGGTTTGCAAAGGGGGTGTGTAGGGATACAGAAGGCGTACGGTTTGAATAGGGAAGGTGTAAGACGATGAGTCCCTGTTTGAGGTCTTAGGGGGCCTGCGTATAGGGTGTATAGACGCGTAGAGGGCGTAAGCTGTAGTTCTCGAATTATGAAACCATATTGACAAGCAAGTGGCGCGGAGATGATCGTCGGTGCATCTCACCCCCACCGTGGTGGCAGGTAAGCCTGCAACACGGGCAGTTTACAAGATGCGGGTCCCGTTTGTGCACCAGAAACCACTCAGCACGGCATAATTAATGATGGGTACTACAAATGCGTCCATGAATGAAAGAATACCCCGCGTCATTCCCCATCGTTGCTGAACAACACATAGCGCAAAGCCTGTCGTACGACTGCTACAATAAATGCATGTTCCTAGCAATCTGGACCAATGCCACAGCAATCGTGATTAAAAATGCCGGAAAAAGGCAGGAGCGAACAGACAGGCACCTAAGTATTCAGAATCGGGCTGCAGGGTCCTTCATGTTGTGGCTATGCAGGCCTGTAAGGGAACAATCTTACGACTTCTTCAGGCTCTCTCAACGGAAAGTTTGAGCACCAAACCGTCATGTTTTCTACGAACGCTAAATAAATATGAAGGACGCCACTCGCTGCACTCTCTAAACAACCAGAACGAATATGAGTTCTGAGTTCTTGAATCCGCGGTCGCAGCAGCTCCTGCTGCAACGCCTTTGATACTGAAACTCAGCAAAAGGCGTGCGGAACAAATATCATCCCTGACCAGTCAAGACAAGGGGATTTCCTCGTTTGGACCAAGGAGGAGGAACATCCGCAAAGTCAAGAACAAGAGTTCAATTTTTGAGTCCAATTGTTTGACCTACACCTCCCGGTAAGCAACGCAGATGGCGGTTGGGCCTGACCAGTGGTCCCTAGAGAAGTCAACCAGCACGCAGACATCCGTGGATCCCGCTAGCAACCTGTCACTATAGGGGTTTAGGGTTTAGGGCTTAGGGATTATGCAATGGAGGTTCTGCAGTGGGAAACATTGAGGGATCATGTTGGGAGCATTCAGCAATTGCTCAGGATTCTGTACTGTCCAAGACTTCATTGCACACCTAACATGGGCCCCTTTCTCTTTCTGGATCTTATGTATGAGCCCGTGATTGAACCTGTTTGAAGGACATTGGCATGAATCGGATCCCAAACTTGCCCATACTCGGCGCTGATGATTCAAACCTTGGATTGTGGGGCTTTACCATATGGGTTTTTTTCTAAATTAGGGGTACCTTTTTGGGGGTCCCTATAATAAGGACTATAGTATATTGGGGACTATATTGGGGTCCCCTAATTTTGGGAAATTACCATATACCCAACGTGAGGCTTTCAAGGGCTCAGGGCTCCTGCCTTTATCCTCACAGGTTCAGCATCATCCAACAGAGGCCCGTGTGTGAGGATGAGGAGAAGTGTTTCATAGGCCTCTGAAGCCTCCTAACAGTCTGGCATTGTAGCTCATCAGGGTCTTGATTGACTGTTGTGGCAGGAAAAAACTTACCAGAAAAGCTAAGCTTCTTGCTTTTTTTTGCATTCGCGCAGGGAAGCGCAGGCATTCGCGGCGCTTGCTCATGTAGACAGCACAAAATACTTATCGGCTATTGGACATCAAATCGGCATTGCAAACTGCAAAACAGAAGGCCGAAACAGCCAGAACTTATGATACTGACAGCTCACAGTAATCCCAAGACTTGCTTGGGTCACTCCGCGTGGCAGATGTCCTCCACCAAGGAGTGGTCGTAGATGTGGTCTGCTGTGGCCTGGTATTGCGGAGCAAAGCAACTATATCGACTATATCAGGGATCCATGTCCTTGACTTGCACTCATTCTCCAAGCGTATGGTTCCTCTTCCTGGCTGTCGTTCGTGCAGCAGTGAATGAGTAAGTTACGAATTCATTATGTGAAGTGAGTTACATCACCGCTCCAAAAGTGTTGACTTACGGGGACATTCCTCAGGTGCACACCTCCTAAGTGTCTTGCGGAGCCGCGGAGTCCCTTGAAGTCCCATTTTCCTTGGCCCTGCTAGC
>CAJNIZ010000947.1:26470-52235 GCA_905231905.1 Symbiodinium pilosum
GCTAGCGGAGTCGCCCCTACCCTGCCTCAAATTTATAATACTTTCAAGCTCCAGAACAGGCCCCTGGGACGCCAGTATAGGAGTCTAGGGGAACGGGGGCCAATTTAGAGTACAAGAAACCCGTCGGCGCAAGTACTTCTGTGAGTCGAACTTTTGTAGCACGGCAGTATTTCTTTCACTTCGTTCCGCACTTCACCAAGAAACAAGAAAGTGAACCACGACGCTGCTGTGTCCTGGGTTCGTGCGTTCTTTTCTGGCGAAAAGAAACATGAAGTAATTCACGTACTGAGTAACCTCACTGCATGCTTCTCTGTGTCTCGTGTTCCTGGTGTTTCGTGGTTTATTCAATGAGTTCCTTCACTGACTTCAATTTTGTTCTGCTACGCTCATGTCTTCCCTCGAAGCTCAATACAAGAGAGGAATGACTTCAATAATGAACACATGACGAACATCATCAGGAACATAGGGCTACCAATCAGAATTGCTTCTAATGGTAGCAGAAGCCTATTCGATCAAAGTTCGGACCATGACTTGCGATTCGGATGCCTGACAACGACCACGCAGAGCTTTTGTGGAAAAGTAGGGGCAAATCCACATCCACTTTACGCACAGGCGCTGGCACTTTAGCCTACATTTTGGAAAGCACTTGCCAGCTGCAATCTCTCTCCACGTAGGGCTGCGGCAATGAGAACTCCTGCGGAAGTGTTGTCCTCTGCCAGGCAGCTGTTACATAGGCCATGCCCACCATTCGGCTGCTACAATTTCTTCTATTCATGTGATTGTTCGATAGCAGTTACTACTATTCATGTGATTGTTAGGACCATCGCTTGCTTTTATCTGTGGCCTCTGTGGCCATCACATAGACAGAAGCTGTAAGGGACAGAAGGTGAGCATAGCTGCACAAATCTTACCCCTGCTTCTCGTGGCCTATCGTCCCCAACAAGCTCCCGCCCCACTGGCTCTTCCTCCTTCAAGACCAACCCCATGAAGATTTCCAAACAGCTCACATAAACCCAGCTTCCATTTCATTTTCCATGTTCTTTTCCATTTGATTCTCCATTATAGTAGGTACCCATAATTGGAAAACCCCAATATAGAGCCCAAAATATGATACCCTTATAATAGGGACCCTCAGAAAGATACCCCTAATTTTGGGAAACCCCCATATACAAGAAAGCAACATTGGCTTTGACAAGTAGTTCTCAGGAGCGGCCCTTCCGTCAGAATCTAGGTTGGCCCCTAAAACCCATTGAAAAAATATTAATACATATGGTCCCCTATTAAAGCCATTAGGGAAAATACTAAATATCCCAGGGGCCTACCCAGGAATGAAAACCCTCACTTTGAAGACTTGGAATTCTCACGAAAGTGTTGGTCCTTTAAAGGAATATAGGGGTCATATAGGGGTTATATAGGGATAATGGAAAAGAAAATGGAAACTACAGGGATTATTTGGTCTTGACAAGCGATCAGAAGCAAAGGAATCCGTCTGCGACAGCTGGCGGCACCCCTCGATCCAAACCCATGCTCGGAGCTTTGGAATGTCGCCGCCCTCCAAAACCATGCTCACCAAGACGTAATAGGAACAGCTAACTGTACTACTTCTTGTCTCGGGTAGGTCTTTGATTAGAACGGATTCCCATCCCGAGGCACAGGGCCTGGATCTGATGTTCACGCTTTGTCTCGCTGTCAGGTATCCCTGAACCAACTCGCCTATGCAACACTAAAACTGAGCCGGCTCTTCGACAAAATGGACTGAAGTTGATCTTGCCCCCGAGAACGTCTTGCGGCAGAGTCAAGTGTCGAATGGGCATTTCCACTTTCACCTTGGAAAGACTATACTATACGGTAAGGATTTATTGATCACATTTCTCCATAGCATGGCGCCTGGGACCACAGAGCAAACCAAAAAAGACAGCTTCAAACCGCCACGCTAGACCCCAAACTCCCGAAACTAAGTTTGAAACCCTATAGAACATAGAGCCCGAAGCCGCGACTCTCAATCCTGAACCCTGATCCCTTACTAACCCAAAGACTCTGAAACTCTGAAACCCCCCGGACCCAAAATGTATTCCTGACTGAACTGACCAAGGTAATACAATAAGCCCAAAAACTCTAAGCCAGCAAACAATATACCCTGCGCGAAGCCCTGAAGCCTAAAGCCTCGAAAATCCCTTGAATGCGGCACCTCGGAGAAACAGCGCTCGCCGGCCTCAAGTAGGGAGGCGGCGTAGAAGCCTGACATTAAGCCATGTTCCGAGCTGATGATGTGGGGTTTCCAGGGTTTCCGGAGCAGAGTTTCGCTGCGTGTTCAGAGCTTAGAGTTAAAAGAGTTCCCGCCCCGCGGGAACTCTAGCAGGTCTAGCTTGACGCCACGCCACGTACGCAGGCATCCCACTACCCGGTTGGACCCAAATCAAGGCAAGGCAGCAATAGCGCAGTATCGGCAGTAGCACAATGTGTAGCATATTGAAAATCGTATCATGTAGGCTCTGGAAGCACGTGCAAGCGGAAAAGCACATGTCAGCACTGGGGCATACCTAGATGCTCCAATGTACTACAAGTGTGAGTTCCTATGACACACCGGAAGCATACGGGACGCTCCAGGCACAGCCTTGCGAGTAGGAGCCTCTATGTCTTCATGCTAGCGTTGCAAGAGAGAATTACTGTGCATGTTCTCTTCTGTGCAGCTGCCAACTTGAAGCACCAGTCAAACTTTCGCGTGGGTATGTAAAAAAATGTCAAGCCCGCTGCTGGTTGTCGACGAGAACCCACGAAACTGTGAATATTCATGGGATATCATCGGAGAAGCTTTAAGAAACTCCCGTGTAAAAATGCAGCCATACCCAGGATACCTAGGCAAGGGCGGTATGGCGCCAATGCTCAATCAGCCGCCTACGCAGCAGCCAATACAACAAATTGTGTTCTCTTGCTGCGCATTCAGGGATGACATAGGGATGAAGGAGGATTGTTGAATGCAAACTCAAAAGCCTGCTCCAAAACAAATAATTACCCGACACTAGCCGTGAACCCTAAACCATGATTGTGAATCCACTAAATGAACCCGCCTTTATTATCGCTAGACTGTCTACCCTACCGAAACCATCCCCCGAGGCACGACGCCCTGACTGCTGCAGGCGCGCCAGCCTCCATAGTTCTGACTGAGGTCAATCACCTGCTGAGCCAGCTCAGAACGCTTAGCATGCTTTGCTTCTGAAACGGATAGAGATCGGGTCTCCAGAGCGATTGTGTGTACATATGTGTGCATGTAGAGATACACGGAACACAATGTAGATGTCTTTGAGGATGGCCACAATACTGTCATCCCTGGGATATATGAAACCGACGGCGGTCAGCAGCAGCTGCGGTGGTGGCAGGGGGGAAGCAGCAGCAGCGGCAGCAGCAGCAGCGGCAGCGGCAGCAGCGGCGGTAGTGGTACTGCGGACTGTCTGGAGGCATGGGAAACGGTAGATGCTTAGTACCACAATTCTTCCGGGGCGCTTTGCAGACGTTCTTTCTATCTTGCTGGGGTCTACCAGCAAGTAGATGCTGAGATCAAATGACAACTTCTGGAGCATTGGGCACTATGTGGCTAGGTCACCTATCGTCTTACACGGTCTTCTTGCAACCACAAGTCCCTGCAGAGCACACAGGGTGGGAAACACTCATGTTGAAGAACGGCATTTTTGGCTCAGGGAATCCCAGAGACCTAGACTGCAACCGCTGAAGCCATTGACCTTAACCGAAGCCGTACTTTCCCAGCAGATTTCTAAATGAATTGCACACCTGTCTGCAAACGAAGATTCCAGGGCTATGAAAGGCAGAAAGGCACACGGCAATTAAGATTCTGCAGGCCAAATCTGATATCGGATGACGCAATGTAAAACTGCGAGGCTCTCCTGCCCCCTCTAAATCCGGAACCAACCTTCAACCTGCTATACCCGAATCAAAAACCTGTGGCGCCTCAAGGCGAAGGTGCCTCAAGTTCTGCAAGCAGAGCTGCAGCTCTTCCTGAATCGCCGCACCTGGGTCAAACAAACAAATGCATTTGCCGATTACTCCTTCTTGGATCTACGGTTCGAGGTATAGGGACTACATGAAAAGGTACGTATATTGCAGGCTCTCACTCCGGTTTCTCAAAGTTACGAGCTCCTGTCTAGGGACCGTATGACAAGCTCCTCACTATGGGGGTACATAAGCAGACCTTGGGAAATCTAGCCATGGTTCCGGAAGAGATCATACGGAATTCCTCTTGAATGGCCGATTGGTTAGGATGCAGTTGCTGTTGCTGTTGCTGCTGCTGTTGCTGCTGCTGCTGCTGTTGTTGCTGCTGCTGCGGTGGTGATGGTGCCAGACTTGGATCTGACAGCGTTAGGGTGCTTGCACTTATTCTGAAATCTAATCCCCTCTGCCAGGAGAACTCACAAACTTATTCATGAGGGTTTCAAATCGAATGGCTCGGGCCTTTTGGACCAAGGCCATAGAGCACTTGCGGAGCTCACGTAGGGTCCCGGCCATTGTGCGACACAACAAAGACGATGTGCTGAATGCCACCCCTTCAGTTTCGGGAGGCTTGTCAGGAATCAAGGCGTAAGATATTGGACTCCTACTTGGGATTACATAGGGGCTATTACTATTAAACGAATCCAAGCGCCATTGAGTTCAGGGTTACATGTTTCAGCTGTCTTGGCAAGCATCTTTCCTGCTCATAGTTTGGTGTGGGTCTCCCTGGTTCTAATCTGCTTCTGATATGGGACCTTTGGCATCACTGCGCGACCATGGACTGAAAGAATGCTGTTAGTAAACGACCACTCGCATCATGCTCTTGTGCCACTAGAATCTGCATCTCAGCAGCCCCTTGAAACGCGTGCAAGGCATTTTAGATCTCTGGATAACCACCTCTGGAGAGAATTTCAATGCATCATGCAATGCCTACTGTACCAGTGAGCGAGCGAGCTGAGAGATGTATCTGTGCAAGCCATTGCCTGCCATCACATACAAGACATCTTGGCCCAACTCACAAGACCCCTGGTGCAGGCCGAACTGCTATCGAACGCCAGCGTACAAATTCAACTCCACACGAGCAACCCTCCCGCAAACCTGCACAAGTTGAAGCCACTTTCTGCATCATCCCGTACAGCGCCTGTACAACTGCCTCAGCACATGCGAGATGAGCGTGGTCCCCTCGATATCGATGAGGGACTTCGGGCGGTTCCTGCAACCCTACACCCTAAACCCTGAACCCCAAACCCTAAACTACATCGGCAGTACGGCTTTTGTCCTTGGCTACAGGTAGCAGGCGTCCCCTAGCCATCACTTCTGCGAATGCCTCCTACACTTCGACCAGCTCGGCCTGTAGCACCGTACTGTAGCAACCTGCACCTTGTAGTAGTTTCCATTTTCTTTTACATTATCCTATAACCCTAATATATACTCCATATTATGTAGTAATTTCATTTTTTTTCCATTTTCTTTTCCATTATCCTATAACCCTAATATATACCCCATATTATGTAGTAGTTTCCATTTTCTTTTCCATTATCCTATAACCCTAATATATACCCCATATTATGTAGTAATTTCCATGTTCTTTTCCATTTTCTTTTCCATTATCCTATAACCCTAATATATACCCCATATTATGTAGTAGTTTTCATTTTCTTTTCCATTATCCTATAACCCTAATATGTACCCCATATTATGTAGTAGTTTCCATGTTCTTTTCCATTAGGGTGGTCATTGGGTCCTCTTTCCTTCACACCTGCACTGCAAATCATAACACGCAAGCCTTGCAGCCTAAATACTGATCAACCCTGCATTCTGATGTGAGACGGTAGGAATCTCATTGACACGTAAAGTAACAAATCTCAAAGCTCTGAACTAGGCTCTACGCCCGCAAGACGATCTACCCTACCTCCCACGACTTATTCCAAAACGTGAACCCTAAGATGCCTGGAATCAAGAACTGTCGGCCGGCTGGCTGCCGAGATCAGCGCTTTAGTTATGCGTGGGGAGCCTGGTGGGCATTGAGGTTCCAGATTTACTCCTGCTTCACTTACATTGCACAGGATCGTAGATTCGGATCTCAGCCCACTAGCCCCATTGTGGTTTGTGTTGCCAAAAATTACGTACTCAAGGCTTCAGGACGAGTACAGGTGGGCTTCAAGATTCAGGTATGGGTCACTTGGTTATCACTCCATGGGTCTGGGGCTTTCCGCCTAACCCTCAAGCCTTGAGCCACAGACCTATCAAGGATATCTCTTGTTCACAATCGCGTTGCGAAACCTGCGAGAGGCAATGCATGAAATGGGGCCCTTGCGGAGTTAGATGGCATCTCCCAGTCAAGGGAATCTCTGACCCCCCCCATTAACACCAAGTGAGAGGCCTCATTCATCAGGACCAAAGTCGTGGGTTCAAGGTGTCGAGCGTTGCGGATTCCATTTCTCAAACCTCTGAACTCTTGCCAAACAGCACACCTACAAGCAAAGGGCCTTGACATGAAAACCTTCGATGATTTTATGTGGTTCAATATTTATTTGATTCTCAGAGTAGGGAAGGAGAGGATGGATCCCTACAGTACCCGTACGCTAGCTACTTTCCAGCAGGGGGTGTAACATCTTGGGGTCTCAACTCCTGGAAGCTTGCAAGAACTCTCGTCTAGACTCTAGACCTACTTCGGAAACGAGACTGGAGGAAGCGATGCCTTATCTGAAGGCTTCTCAGAATCATTCATCCTGCTCTGACCGGTCCAAGAGCAATATATACGGATCCCTGATCCTCTACGACTTAGAAGCGCCACGTGTCCCTTATGCTGGCCATCCTGTGCGTAAGACTCCGAGACAATTCAAGCACTCACCTTGCCGAAGTTTTTCTCGGCCCCAAATTAGAGGGAAACGCTGAAAAGAAATGCCCCACTCCGTAAACTTGGTCGCAGATCAGACTGGCGACCGCTGTTAATTCTCGTTATATCGGGCCTTTCTACTGCAGGCCTTCTGGGATACCGATTAGAGCCATAGCCCTTTGTTTTGTGGCCTGACTTTTGGAATAGCCAATTCCACCAAGTGCCCTCCAAGTGCACGTGCCTGGAGCTGCGAATCCAGTCTTTGCCATCGCAGGAATTGGTGCGAAGCTTTGAGGAATTCCGTTGACTGCGCTGAGTAAAGCAGGAAGACTCCCAAGAGCTGTGGAACCAGGGTTCAAGACACTTAGGGTGCCGAGATGCCCAGAAATGAAAACCACTAGATTTCATCAGGCAGAAATGGGCGGTTTATAGCTCAGGGCTTCGGGTCCCATATGGTCTGCTAGAATGGAATCATAGTTTACCGGCCCAAGCCTATTTGATGAAAATGTTGATGTCGGTGCGTACATTGACAAACCAAGGGTCTCCTGACTATGCAGGGTGGCATTTACCGGCTCTGTACACGTGAAGCTGCAGGTTCCCACAGCTATCATAGTTTGCACGTTGCCTACCCAGCTGGGCGCAGGTTCGAGCCAGAAAGCAGGGATCACAATGACATCACAAGAAAGCTTTGGACTTCTGACAAGAACCAGAAGAAGGACAAGGATCCTGCGAAGAGCGGTCATCAAAAGCTGCATGTAATTACTCGATGAAGGTTCCGGAAAGATATGGCAAGAGCTTTCACAATTCTGTACCTCATCTCGGTGGATAGCTGCACCTGGACCTATTGCACGAAGAACATGAACTTGGCTGGATTTACTAGCAAACGGGGCCACAACCAGCAATGCCCACTGTAATCAGGCGGCGCTTCCATCCTTTTGCAAGCACATTCGAGTCACTAACCACTCGCGTAAGCGAGTCTACATGAAAGCAACATTGCGGCATAGCGCAAAAGCGTCTCAGAAATTTCCCTCAGGCTTTGTTCACTCACCTGTCTGCGCTGCTGCCCCCAACTATGTGAAGACCCCACCTTTCAAAACCTCAAACTTCTGAGAGCATAAGGGATTACAAAAAGCAATGCAGCTGACAAATTGCGCAACAATCCAAACCCACTGCCTCAAGGGTCCAATAACATGTACGACCAGGCAATGCTATTTCAAGCAGGCTCATGAGGCTAGACACATCTTGTAGGAGTTGAAGACATGGCATGCAAAACCTTTGGGGGTTGACTTGCTAAAGTGTAGTAGCAGGATTGATCTGACCAAGTGGCTCTTTTTTGTCCAGACCTGGCCAGGGCATGCGGAACCGGGAAAAACCCCCTTGATCCCAATGTGCTGCAATATGCTCTCTCAACACAAATAGGGGTATTAATGGAGACTCGTGGTGAATAGTGGAGAAGGGAGGTGGGTACGATAGCAGAAGGTTTGCGGAATGAAGTTTCATGTGAAAGGAAAGCTGATACGCCCGATCCCTGATACTTCCTACACGTTCCCACTTTGACACAGGCGCGCCTTCCTCTTCCCACATCCTTGCACATCTCGCTCGCTCGTGCTTCGTGGCGGAATCCAAGAGCATCTGAAATGAGAAAACCTCGGATGCGAATAACATTGGCAGGGTCGCCTCTTACATGCCCAGAAATTTGAAGTACCTTGCTAGCTGGGACCCTTGGCACTAAAATCTCAGCGCAGCAGTCAAGTAGGATCCTGCATCAACCTTCGATCTTCTATCTCGCCACCAGCAAGAGGCTTCAAAAACCCTATAGCACTTTGTATGTGGATGTTGCTTGAACTGTTTTGTCTCGAAGTGGAGGGAAGTAATGCAGGGACCCCTAGTACAGCAGGAACTCAACTATTGGGACCAGCACAGCTGAGATAGGTTTGTGATAGCTGCTCCAGCATTGCACAAATCTCGCGCATGAACCCATATGAGCCATTGTCTAAACTCCTAGTATCTCCCTTAGTAACCCTCATAGTAGTCCCCTATATAGTCCCCTATATATCCCCCTTTAAGGAGTTTAGACTACAGTTCATACGGAACTCTTGCGGAGTGGTAATTGCTAGAGCCTGCGGGACCTCAGCCAGAAAAGGCCAAAGCCCTCAACCCTAAGCCTGCTCAAGACCAGTGTAAAGCAAGGGGCCCATGGGACTGGAACCCAGGGCGCTAGGGTGTATGAACAAATCCATGCCCATCATGTAACACTTGTGGTCTGCTTGCTACAGCGACCAGGAAGCTTCTAACCCTCAACCCGAAAGCAAGGGGCATTTGTTGTGAGCACCTGACTGACCGCTTTGCTACTCGGATCCTAGACCAGCAGGCAAGGTGCCGATGCCAGCATTGCTCCGATTATCCTGGGCTCTGTTCCAAAGTCATTCGATTGAGGAATCAGGGATGTTCAGGAGATATGTGTTTGGATCCTCAAGACTCCAAAGGGTTTGCATGAAACAGGATGAGCGGAGTACTGCGTCCCAAAAACCTGATGCCCCTGGACACTCAACCTTCCTGGGTTGGTTAGGACCCTCAAGTTCCTCACCTTTCGTCTGCAACTGAGCTTTCTGCCTTGAAGAAAGAATTCAAGCTATTCACGACTTATGACGCCCTATGAGCCCTATGGCTTACGGTGCTTGAACCCTAGTATGAATCAGCAAAGAAGTTCCTCAATGCTGTCCCATGTTGTTGCACTCCTCTTATGGTCCAAAGCTTATAATCACTGCGCCGGTGAGGTACGTCTAAGAGGCTCATGTCTGCATGACATTCTGTCTTGTAGGTACTGCTGCAGTAGGGTTATGCGGTTGACCTGGCAACAGCAAAGATTCAAAACATAAATTGCATGCGATAGGCTCACAAGGCGGGACCGAATCAAGGGCCGATTCTGATTAGCCAATCCCAGCTATCTCGATCGAAAGACAGCTTCGCCCCACCCCCCCCCCAAAACAAACAAAAAACCAGCTTCTAACTTCCCGGGCTTGGCCTTATGCAACTAGGAGGAATGACTTTGCCACTGCATTTTCGACAGGCCGAATCTTGGCATGTGCCAGAATCTCGGTTCTGCAAGGAGACCGTGATCCAACGGGGTTCCCGTATTGGACAAGATGAGTTCTCTGCCTCGAAACACCAGACCACGCAAACTGAAGTTGGACATGTGATATGGTAGTTTCCCAAAATAAGGGCACCCCAATATAGTCCCCCAAATACTATAGTCCTTTATTATTGGGACCCCCAAAATGGTACCCCTGATTTTGGGAAACCCCCATATTTCTGGATCCAGGACCCTGTACTAGATGCAGGCTCTGTCGATCCTCAACCATGCTCAGAACCTAAAGTCCGAATGCAGTCCCGCCACACATATATGGCCGTGCTAAAGACGGAGTCCCGGATGATCCTGTTTTGAGTGCAGGGTCAGGGAAGTGCATAGTGCTGAGCCTAGGGTTCACTACATACAGTTTAGCCGCTTAGGGCCGGGATTGTGTGGGTCTGGATCGGAGCTGCAACAGTTTAGGGCCTTCAGGTTAGGATTCCTAGCCGTTTTCTGAGCACCATCATGATATCCTTCTTAATCCTGTGCAGACACATTCACGGGGTTGCCACGTCTTGACGAAAGCCTGGCAATGCCGGCCCTACCATAGTGATGATTGAGAAGCAGAACACATACTTCAACACGCGCTATCAAGTTTGTTGAAAAGGTAGTAAAGGGCACCCGAACCCCCTTTACAAGCAACGGCTCATTCAAGGGAGTTGGGGGACGGAGGAAGCTTGGGCCGCCTTTTCTGCATCGACACGTGTTAAGGCCCTGCAGGGTATCACCCTCACACGACATGCACTGATTTGCCAGGTAGACTTTGACATGAAACAGTCGGAAAATTCCTGCTCACGAGGGGGGCGCCCCGGACCGGTGCGGACGGGCTGGGACCACTGGGGATAGATACTCCTTATCATTTGGAGGGATCTGCAACTGGCAAACTGGCGCCTGAGACGTTTCAGCGCAAGTACCATACTACCTCAACCCTAAATCATGACATCCAAGTCGGCGCCTAAGGCAGAAGGAACTGAATCCTAAAGCCCATGTATGCAGGCATCATGTGAACTCTAAAACGTTGAACAGTCTCGCAAGGCAGGGCTTCTCTGCACACACCCACACTCCCTAGAAACCCCTACCATATACACTACAACAAAAGCACTGCCAACTGCAAACCCCTTGCGCTTAGACCCCAAACTCCGCTGCAAACTGCCTTGCAAGTCCTCCAGTCCCCACATTGATAGGGCATGTGCCAGCAGTATGCCCATGTTGCAGATTCAATTTGTGTCCATTTCCAATTGGATCTCCAAAAGAACTGGCCGACAACAAAGAGGAAATGTGCATACTTCGCAAACCTTCTTACGATGCCCAGGCATGTGAAGTCAAATCAAAATCCTGCAATCCCTGCATAATCCTCAGCCCGAAACCTTTCAAGAAACTCCCACATGATATGTCGCCAAGAGACTTGCAGGTCAGGAGATTCTTCTGCATGCAGGTTGCATCAATGGGCTCTTCAAAACCTCAAATTTGTGGTTTGAGGCACTTGAAGCTCAGCGCTAGCAGTTTATTGTGTTTGCGGTTTACTATTCAGGGTTTGGATAGTAGTAATAATAATAATAGTAATAATAATAACAATAATGACAATAATAATAATAATAATATTAATAGTAATGGTAATAGTAATAATAATAACAATAATAATAGTAACAATAATATTAATAGTAATAGTAATAGCAATAATAATAATAATAATAGCAATAGTAATATTAGTAATAGTAATAGTAATAGTAGTAATAATAATAATAACAATAATAACAATAATAGTAATAGTACGTCAGGGCAGGCGTCCCCGTGCAGGGCTCTTTGAAGGGCACCGTCGATACTGACACGGCGGTTGCGGCTTGCTAGGTCTTTGAACAGGTTGCTTGTGCAGATACATGTTGCAAGCGTCTGTCCCCGAACATCTCATGAAAAGACATGAACCTTTACCCCTGAGTATGGAAGATGAAAGCCTGACATGCCGAGCATTTGCGGCCACTATGTAGCACGCTTCGCCAGGACAACACTTAATCTGGTACTAATTGCGGCGTAGCTGTTACTCCTGCTCCTTGTTGTGCTAGTTTTAGAGCTACGACGCGGAGACGACAACTATTGCTGCATGGCCTCCACTTCCTACTACTTCTTCGTTCTTCTTCTGTCGATGGTACTTGCCCTAGGTAGGGGGGATGCACATATAGACCCCATACTACTATAATCCGTATGATGGGGACCTCCACAAAACTGGACACCAGTTTAGGGAGATCCCCCTATGAGCGTTTGCTTGTTCTTCTGATTGTGCGTCTACAGTAGCCCATGGACCAAGCAGACTTCAGACGCTTCAGTCACAATTTTGCAGTCGAGACGAACTGTCTCAAACACATTGTTGACCGTTCTGAAGAGTGCTTGCATCAGTGATAGGAGGAGGGAGGCTAATCAAAACTGTTGCAAGCCTCTGCCTTATCTCAACGCGCGCCACCCACGTAAAAATCCAGGGAACATCCTGAGAGCCCTCAAAACAAAACCCATAAACTGGGGACAGCCGTGACCCAGCAAGCAGCTGGACACAGGAAGCAGCCGCAACTAATCAAGGAAAACCAAGTGTGTAAATCAAAGAAAAGGAAGCAAATTTGTGAATGAACGTCTCATGTCCGATTGGTTTCTGATGCCTGCCCTGGGGCCGAAAGTCTTCAAGAACACCTTGAAGATAGAGAGCACCTGAGGTAAAGAGTCAAGTTGTACTTGTCTAGGGGCTTAGGGCTTGGCATGCAGGGTTTCAGTTTTAGAGTTTTTCTGGTCTATGGGCTATGGGCTTGACAATGAAGAGCCCTAGCCAGGCCAGAGGTAAGGTAGACACACGCATCCAAATAAACAATCTAAATGGGGTCTGTCTAAATGGAACACACCCAAGTTGCTCCGCTTGCGCATTCCAAAGCGTTGCCCAAAATTCCTAAGACTGGTGCGTGGGTTGCCCCATGGGGTCTCAACCATCACGCGATGTCTTCGAGTCTGTCACTTCGACTTTGGACAGCCCCAACTTTCTTAGGGGATCTCGTACCTGGAGCTCTTCAGGGCAAAGACCTCCATAGCGAACTCGAAAGTCATATAAAATCCCAACATGCACTCTACAACGGCCTGAGCAGTCTGCAAACAAGTCGTGGTGTGGGTCTGCACCGGATAGTATATGTGATTGAAACGTTCCAAGAAACCCCCCAAACTCTTCCCTGCAGGCAGCAAGCTTTGGAAATGTAGTTCCTGTCTGCAAAAACCGAGACCGCGGCTGCCGTGCAAACCTCTGCATCACCGATAAGGTAGATTTTTGAACAGCCGGCGCCGAAGAATGCCTGTTTGGCGCTGATAGGTTAAGGCTAAGGGTTTAAGACTTGTCGAGGGGCTCGGGTGTGAGATAAATACTGAAAAGCTATTACTACTGGTTCCCACCACTCCCATCATTCATACTTGCGCTTTGTCCCCAATCTTGTCCGAACTATAGCTGCCAGCTTTTGCATGCAAAGCGTTTCATTGCTGCTACCGCTAGGCCTGGATCCTGAGGCATTACACACATTTCACACATTCCTCCAGCTCAAAGCCGTTCTCATTTGGCACATTCCAAGACATGACCAGAAGGCAGAACCCAAACGGAACAGAAGGACCCCTTAATTAGGAATTGACTATTGCAACTGCAGTGACTTGTCCTTCCTGAATGGACTCTTTAATGCTGGAAGTAAGATCAATGGTGCCAAGCTGGCGTCTTTATGCAAAGTACTTCAGCACTTGCAATTGTATGAAGCTTTTTGAAGGCTGGTGAATTCTTGAGGGGTACGCTGTTTGAAAGCAGAGCTTTTGTGGCCGGCTCCATTGGTGCAGCCTGCCCGGAGTCGTTCAGTTAGGCAAGAAAGGATTCTGGATGGCAGTCAAATCCAGCTTGTGGAAGTTTACAAAACTGGGAGTCAGACAATGTTCCAAAGCTAACTGGGTACCCGTTCAGATTAAAATCACTTGACATGCCCCAAACTTCAAATTTCGCTCTGGAGGCCCAAGGGAACGCCCATAACTCAAGAATTTCCCAATCTACAGCTGCAGGATGCAGACTGGAGAGCCTGAAGCCAGAACGTTACGCTTCGAGATCAAAATGACAATCCCGAGCATTTCAACACATCAAGTGGCCGCAAGGCTCGGGGCATCGAGAAAACTGGGATGTCTGTAAACCACGGATGCCAATTTGACATGGTCCTTATAACGTGGATCCTCGGATGTGTCCATGCTAATACTCATCTAGACTGAAATATAGTTACGCCTAAGGACAGAAGTCCACCCACCTCTTGAATGAGCTGGAACCTGGGAGTTGCTTGAACTTTTGACTTCGGCCTTAGGCTCCTACGGATCCTTAGCATGAAGGGGCTGCTTTTTGTAAACTCGCATTAACGCACAGCCCGCTAGCCGCCTGGATGCCAGTAAGCAGGCAGATCACCAGTGAAATGATGAACCTGAGGGTTCCAAAACAATATATGAGCCATTGTCTAAACTCCTAGTATCCCCCTTAACAACCATATAATATACCCCTATATAATCCCTATATAACCCTCCTTTGAGGAGTTTAGACTATAGCTCATATGAATGCATGGATCCTCCCTTGTTGCTGCAAAGTGCGCCTTCATCAGGTTGTTGGGGGATGCTCATACTTCTAGGGTTGACATTTACAATTCCGCGACACTTCCCCAAAGCAAACGTTGCATCCCCTAAGGGGCCTACAAAGACTCCTGTCCATCCAAACGGCCTAGCATGGGCTCCATGTTTAAGGGGGCATGGAAAGGGATCAAAGAAACCAAGCACTACCACTCTCCAAGAAGTGTTTGCTTTGCGACAGAAGCTCTGGTCAATTTGACGGGCCTTTGAACACACCACAGCACCTCTTTCTCCCCAAGTCCTCATACATTTGCGATTGGCATTTTGACGCAGGTTTGGGCTGTAATTTCATTGCCTGGAGTGCGCACAAGGCTCTTCAGAGCCTTGCGCCCGAAAACCCCGCGGATCGCAAGAAATCAACCAATGAAGCCCCAAGAAATGCCACCATTGCTCCGCTTGCTAGAACAAACTTTATTGGATTCGGTGTTAGGTTGGATCGTTATAGGGCATGTCCCCACAGTCGGTAAACTTCCCTGGCACACTCTAGGCTGGCCTGGGTCTCCTGCCAGTGGTAAAGGCGTACTCTCATTCACATGTCACTGACAGGCGGCCATAATTGCCCTGGGGCCTAATTAAGCTTGAAAGACCAGCATCTCAACCTCAAACCTATCTAGCACAGCGTTTGTGGTCTCTGGTTTCATGTTAGTGCACCAGATGTTCTTCTACCTTCCAAGCCCACAAAAGAGGTCAGCGAAAGCACTTCCCGTAAGGTCTGCGCTATGGGGCTGGTGGGACTCTCTCCAGACTGCTATTTTGAGTATGGCAGCACCCCTCGCGCAGGAAAAATGAAAACGACCGCATGAAAACTCACCGTGCCCAAGCCCTGAACCTGGGATTCCTACACAGTAAGTCAGAGGCTGGACAGACCGCTTTTTGCCGTGAGGCCTCTGGCAACCCTGTGAAGGTTTCTGTGATAACTGCTCTTGCGTTTTGAATTGCAGCAAGCAGCATGACGAGGACTATAACCTGCGCCAGCAATAGCAGCGACCAGAAGCAAAGATGGCCAGAGGTACAGCCGCGAACGCAGGCCTAGTGGATGGGCTTCCGGCTAGGAGAAACTTATTTTTCCCACTCAACATGGGAATTGCCTGGGGTTGCACCCTTTCTGGAGAGAAGGGTGGGCAGGATTTCGCTGGCCGCTCTGGTTCTCTTGGGTCGAAAGCAAGGGTGCCAGTTAACAGACGACAACCAATGCTTGCTCTTGTGGTGTGAATTGAATCGCCCTACGCAACGGCCTCCGTAGAGCATATCAACATTTAAAGGGATGCTGCTCCTAAACTGCAACGCCTTCCAGACTACTGAATGCAGAAGATGATTCAGAGGGGGGGGCATTACAGCAGAACAGGGAGGAAGCCTTCATCATCTGAAATCTATAACCATGCATCCCCCGTAAACCCTGGAGCATCAAGATCCCTAAACCCTAAACCCAAACCCCTCAACCCTAAACCCTAGACCCTAAACCCGAGGACCAAACCTGGGACCCAGAAGCCGACAGACATTTTCATACCTTTCTTCCGAGGCGCCAGGCAGCTGCCACAGCACGTCCGCATTCTTTCCATAAAAGTCTGGGGAGGCTGGTACTCCTGGGTTTAGAGTTTACAGGTTTGATGCCTGCCTGAAGTTTGGGCGTTTGGGGGGGGGGATTAGCATTGAGGGGTCGCGTTTATTACGAGGCTCGTGGTCGAATGCGCGGATTTCAACACTGTGAAGCAAAGATGTTCTAGGCTCCAGCGTCTATAATAAGAGCCAACAATGCTTCAAGGCCTTCCTCCCTTTCTTACTTGGAAGAAGCAAACGCAAAAAGTTGCTCGTTGGAATCCAGGGTGCTGATTCGGGAACGTCCGCCTGCGCAGCAAGAAAACCGAGCGTGCAAAATTGCAAAGCAGTAGGGCAGGACAGGCATGCCTCACAACTGGCGTGTTGTGTGTTAAATCCACAACCCTGCTCTCAAAGATGTGGATGACAAAATCCACCCAGCAGAGGCTCCCAATCTTGTGAAGCCTTCACTTGTGAAGGCATTTTGCTGGGAATTGATTCTGGAGGGACCAACGGGTCACCCTCATTGAAGTAGATCAGCTGCTTGGATTTGGGGCTGCCAGGTCTGCCTATAGCTTGAGTCCAGATGGGAGTCTGTGGCGCGTTCTGGCGTGCAAAAGAACTGCTTTGCTATGGTGTTCGCTGGCGGGCCAACAGGGGTGCCTTTTGAAGCACACACGCATTTGTCAAAGCATCCTCAATAGAGCCCACAACCCTGACCTCGCGACAGCATCCCCTTGAGGACACTAAGTGTCTACCAGCGCACCATGACATTTGCCGCACAACTGCGGCTCCAGACCAAATTTGTCTGCAACTGCCAGACAACCATGAGCTGCACAATCCCCGCAGCCTGAAGAATTACTTGCAGCCTGCCAAAACAGGATATGGCATGCTACACCAATGCAAAAATGTCAACAAGTGTTCCAACTAGTTACGCCGCTTTTCTACACTGCAGGACATACAGCTCGCCTGAGGCCCACCAAACCAGCCGTTGGCCCAGAAACCATAAAACAACCTCACGAGCAGAAGTTTCAAGGCTGCAGTGAATTAATGAATTGTCTTGGATGTAGGCTTTCGGGCCGAAACACTTTAGAGGCTACAAATGTTAGCACCTTCAGAAGGTGGAGATGGCATGGATAACATCATCTTTTGGGAGGTTCTGCAGGCAGTTATGTGAGTAGATGCTGCGTTTCAAAAAGAAGCAAAACTCTTTTCATGTGAACACCTCCAAGGCCACAATGGGTACTTCATTGCGCTAAGGACAAAGCCAAGTTCAAAGCCGCAGGAATAGTTGAGCATCCACATGATAAAGCGAATGTCGGATATGGAGCCAGAGGCCATCCAGAAAATGACTTTTTCTGTACAAAGTTGGCTAGTTGACTTGCAGTTGGACGGTTGGACCTTTTGAGGACTCCCATCTGATGGTCAAGGCGCCTAATTCGAGGGCTTCCTGTGGCTTGACAAGCACTTTCTTGAGATGCGGTACAGGAGATGTCGCACATGCGCAGTTTTCTTTGAAGGCCACAACTTGCAGGAGCAGCCCTTGCCGATCTGCGGCTGGGGATCCAAACTAATCCCTTATCCTAGTGCTAGGGGTATTCAAGATTAGCGTTTAGTGGGCTGGTAAGAGTTAGGGATCTACTACTCAGACATCTGATGCTCTGAGGATTGAATAACATCTGCGACCTACTTGGAGGTTCCTAGCCTCTTTAAGCAATTGTAGGCGGGGCTATAAGTCCCGGACTTTGGGTTTAGAACTTTACCATGTACTTATCCTTCTTTAGATGTAATCCCAATAAAAACTACGCATGAAAACCTTTCACATCGCCGGTCGCGTCAGCACACAGCTGAGCATTTGCACGGTTGGTTCCAGGGGCCCAAACAGACAAGGCCGTAAGTAAGGTCCCTTGCACTACAAAAAGGCCTTAGGACTCTTGAGGGAAGGGTCTTCTGGTCTTCTGATGTTGTTCGCATTCCAAAGCGCATCCTGCGGACTGCAGACATCATAGCCTAAACAGGACTGAATAAACAGAGTTTCCAGGCCACAAGCCCAAACGCAGCAGAATCAAACCTCGTGCCCTGACAATTTCCATTACCTGGCAAACCGCATCCGAGCTTGCATGCGATCATCGACTCTCGACTGCACAACATAGATCATGGTTTAGCAAGCCCACAAGTGGTGCTTGTTAGGCCCGACTCTGTCCGAACTCGGAGCGTTTGCACTTCAGAAATCAGCAGCCCCGCTTACCTGGCCCTCCCAATCTACGAAAAAAATCCGGCATAGCATTGCCCTGTAGCCACAAAGATCTTAGTGCAGCTCCAAATCCAGAACATTATCTTAAGCCTTAAGCCAGAATCGCAGTTCAAGTGCAGCTTATAGAGCGCTGGTGGAACGTCCATGGGAACCCTGCTAAACCCCAGCTTAAACAAGCGCAAGAAGGAACATGCAAAACAGAAAGAAAAGGGTTTCAGCTTCCCTTTCTCTCGGTAATTGGATTGCAGACGCGGTGACATTGTGCCACTGAACAAGAAGAAGAACACAAAATATGCAATCCACACTGTCCTCGGCTTCCATGGCGTCTGATGCAATCTCCAACCCTACTGTGCCTCTGGTTCCAAGCCTGAAGGTCTTGCTTTACAAGCAAGCGAACAACATGAATTTGAGATGACTGGGATGGTGCTTGCTCTCCGCACCTCTACACCCTTCCCGACTGTTGCTGCAACTCCAAAGAAGCTGAAGCCCATAGGCTTTGGACAGGAAAGAAGATCCGACCGCATCTAGATCCTGCCTGTGCAACCAGGGAAGGATTTGCATCTTGTGGGGTAAGATGAGCTGCGCATCTCTTTAAACAAGTCCTCTCTCCTGACCCCAGGTGCTTCCTTTCAAGACAAACCAATTGAAACCACACTGAAGAAGCGACTCTTAAGCCCCAAAAGTATTCACAAAAACCTCAAACCAAAACCTCTAATGCAAAACCAAATCACCACTTCACCAGATTTAGGCTTTCGTGGCCCAGGTCGCTTTTAATCTGTGACTGCATAGAAACTTCAAGTAAGTCCCAGGTCCATCAACCCTGAACCCAAACCGAGGCCCTAGAATCCTTCACCCCTCAACCCAAACCTTTACACACTCGACCGCCAGCACTGAATCTCAAGCCCGTCCAGGTATCTTGTAGAGCTTGCCCATCTTCTCCATAAGCGGTGGAGCTTTGAGACCCAGCATCTTTCCAGAGAGCAACATTGCAGGGTGCTACGTGGGGTTGAAGCAGGTCAGGTTTGAGACCCAGAAGTTCGGGGGCTTAGGAGTCGGAGTCGAGGGTCCAGGGTCCAAGGTTGAGGGGCGAACTTGTAGAGGGGCTGGGCACAGCATTCTATCTTGATTTTGTTTTCGTTGTCGTGTTGGGACAAAAGAGGGACGCGGAGAAAACACATAGAATGCAAAAGACAGTGCATGGAGCTCATCAAGCACCAAATCATGGTAGGTAGGATGATACTCCCACTCCCTCAGCCTCGCAGAGGTTGCGAAGGCTGGTCCACATCCGTGTGTTCAGAAGATGTTGAACACGGGGTACAGGTGCAAAGCTAGAGTTCGATTGAAATCCGGCTGCTCTGTGTACCAGAACCGACAAGAAGCCCCTAAACCTGCCAACTGCACACGTCTGGGCTTGATCACTGCGGATGCCGGACCCTTGAAGCAGGTTCCCAGTCTCAAGGTCCCGGGTAGGCACGAAGCCAGATCAAATCAAACTGTCATATTACGGGGTCTATCCTGATTGTTGCCATGAACGCGGAATCCCCAGCCCCAAGCGCCTGCGAGATGGAGTCGATGACTCCGCTGATCATTGACACTTCTTTCCTTTTCGGAATCTTGCTGGCGGCTAGTAGGGAATGACGGATCGGAAAAGAAATTGGAAACCACTTAACTTCATTATTGGGGATTTTTTCGGGACTGCTGCTGACCGTGCAACCTTGCAAGGAAATGGAGTGCATGTATACTTCCAAAATAACCATCTCTAGTCACAGCGGCTCGCGAGATTTGTGGAACCGTCAACCTCTATTCAGCACCCGACATTTCAAAAAAGATAGCCGTGAGCCCTTGTTCTGCAGACTCCAAAAAAGAATGCTCTAACGATATGCTTGACCCCTGTATACAGAGACTCGCCGGGAGCGTGCAGATCATTTCATGACTGCCCTTGCTACCAGAAGTGGCCCAGCAAGAAGAAATGCAGAGACCCGGGTAAAAACAGCCGATTCTGGGTCTAAACGAAGCCTCTTCTTTCTTGAAGACATGAAGCAGTGGGACTGTTCTCCTGAAAAATACGACCAATGACATCACTCTGGAAGGACGGACGATGCTCCTCTGAAACAGACAAAAGTCAACACCGCTTAATAGACTGCATACCTTCTCAGACTGGAATCTTGTTTCAACAGCCTGCAGGCCCGAAACAGCTGCACTGAATTTCTGCCGCGCGGCTTCGCCGTTTGCAACGCCTTGATCACCTGCCCAGCTAATCGTCTGAACAAAGAACACTCGCCGGCCTATCATGGTGAAAGCTTTCTCCACTCCCTCTCAAGAGCCCGAAGAGAAACGAGAATACAAAGAACAGCGGTGAGCGGTGACTCTGGAGAATTTAGACTTGACCAGGGCTCAGCACAGAATTGCTGCGCAGAAATGCTGGGGATGAGGTGAAGAAACGCAACAAAACAGTCCCTACGACGTGAACAAGAAGATGCACACTTAAACGCATTTTTTGGACGGAGAGTTTGCGTTACAAAGCGGGAAAGGTGCTTGAAGCAAACTTGCACCAGGCCTGTGTTTGGGGGTTGTGCAGTTGAAGGAGACGGTGCTAAACAGTCCCAGAACTGCAAGAACTTCGACGCAGCTCCACCCACATGTTGCAACTCCTTAAATGCCTTGCAAATTCCTATTGCGAGCATACTGCTGTCAATGACCATGAAGCTGAAACTACAACAGTCTCTGAACTTAACAAAACGCCCCAAAATTGCTTCACCTCATAGATTGCCAGAGGTTGCTTCCAGATCGCCCCAGTCACGGTTCCTAAAGATACAAAAGCATGAGCTATACATGCGGTCCCTCCCAAAAACACGCAATATGCTGAGCTTGCAAATGCTGTTAAAAAGACCTTCATGCTCTCAAAAAACGTGAGCGACACAAGCACTGGTCTCAGTAATTAATCTCCCAAAACATTCCAGCAAGTGGCTCCTGAGGATACTGGGAATTACCACTGAGGTGTCCCTTTATTGAAGCAGGCTTGGCAACTCCCAGATTACAAACAGACGACAACCTCGAGGAGTGAGAATCAAGAAAAGCAGGCAAATGAGGCAAATGACAGGCTACTCATCTCAACAACCTGGGCGCTGAACCCATGAGAGGGCCAACCTTTTGGTAACCCCTAGTCCCTCCCAGAAAACAGTGTGACTGTAGGGCAGGGCCTGCACGGGAAGTTGAGTGGGCATTGCGTGAGAGGATGTAGGTGGCAACACTGATACCATGTAGTTATGGCTAGAT
Source organism: Symbiodinium pilosum (assembly GCA_905231905.1). NCBI lineage: Eukaryota > Dinophyceae > Suessiales > Symbiodiniaceae > Symbiodinium > Symbiodinium pilosum. Next base: position 48,170 of record CAJNIZ010000947.1, read on the forward strand.
AGACCACCCTCTGATACTCCTGGATAGCGCCATCCTGATTCAGTATTTCCTGCCGCTGCAGCAAGAAACCCAGAACCTGAAACCCTAGGCCCTCGACCGCTTCAACAATCTTCAACCTGAGCTTTGCGGAATTGAACCTTAGCCTGCACGCCTGAGGGAGGGTGCTCTGCAGGTCCTTCGCTGTGTCCGTGATGAAGGTCGTTGCCCCACTTAGGTGCATGGTGTAGTCCTTGGCTTTCCCGATCAAGCTGGGAACAGGTCATGTGTCAGATTTGCAGTCTTCGCAGGAAACTACGAGCAACAGGAGGGTGATGTGAGCAAAGCGTGAGTCGGGACTACTTTTCAGCAGGAGATGGGGTAACACAAGAAGAAAACTGCACAAAACCATACTTGATCGTTTGGGTAGCAAAAGCATAACATGCACCAACATAGTCTACCCAGATGAGGGATGTACCCCGTAGGCTTGAGTGCAAAGCTCCAGCTGTCAACACACGAGGGCGCTCACAGGTTGTCGGAAGCCTCACCCTAGAACATCTTTGTGGGCAGCGGTCGATAAACCAAGCTGGCAAGTGCTCCCCAGACAACGCATCAAAAAGGTGCTAAACAAGCAGCCGCAGAAAACAGCTTGCACGCGCAAGGCCTGTTCCTAAAAGTTCCCATATGGCCCAGCACGATTGGCGTTTTATTAACACGCACGTAGCCAGAATATTCCATGTCTACCCTGCAAACTCTGCTTGCCGGATCAACTAGTATGCGAAATCCCCGTGAGCAGCAGCAGGGCTCGGAGTATGCAAGCATAGCCTTGCTTCTTGCACAGTCTCTGTCAAACCCCAGGCCCTAACCAGTCACGCCCAACTCCAAGCCTGTCACCCCCAAAAGAAACCCCGAAATCTTTTGATGCTTGAAGGCGCCAAGCCGCGGTGTTTGGGATAGACTTGCATGCTGCGGAATTGCCAGCGGAGCACCTGACTGCTAACCCCCTCGGTTCTTTTTACGCAGTGCCTGCCCCCAATGCGCATGTAGACAAACTGTGCAAGGACTATGTCAGACTATGTCAAGGACTGGAGGAAGACTTCGGGTTTCTGGCTTCGGGGTTGGCCTCTAGGGCTCATGTAGGCTGATGGTTTAGAAGGTCGTAGGATCCATCTGGAGGTCTGACAATGGGGTCCCAGGGGTGATGATCACCCAAGCTTCCACTTCTCTCTGGCGCTTTCTCGAAAATGTGAAACCAGAAGAAGCCAAGGCACTGGAATGAGGCAATACCCTCATCTATGAGCTCACCAGAAAGCAGGACCATGTCCTGCAGAGTTCCTGGGACGGCTGTAGATTCATTGTGCTTAGAATTTAGGGTTTGGGGCTTTCATCTGCAAGGAGACGTCTGTGATTGACAGTCATTTGGACTCATCTCTATGAGACTCCCGGAAGGGTGGCTACAATGGGTATGGAGTACAGTAGTTGCAACTCCAATCTCACGCACTCTCTTTCCCGAGCCACTTACATCCGAACATCCTCCTCAGGAGTGACCCTTGCAATCACTAATCTCTCAAGATTACTATGATCCGTTGAACATCAGATCCCCGACTGCTGAACACTGAGAGCTCCAAGTGAACACTGAACAACTTCCAGCACTGAAGAAAAGACTCCATTGATGAAGTCATCCGCTTGTTTCTCAATGAACTCTGGTCCGCCAGGTCCAGCATAGTTGTTCATCAAGGTCCTAATACGACCCCACCGCATGGGGATTCACGGGCGAGTATGCTTTGCAAGGGCGCATGCAGGAGGGTCCAAATGTCAAGAAATACGGGCTCATGGCTTCGGGTGCAGGTCTGCATGATCAGGGAAACGTTCACGCAGCCTCAGGGGTGCTTCTCAGCTTGGTGTGAAATCAATGGTGAACGGGTTCTCCAGTGTTTAAGGTTCAGGGCACTTGCTCATTTCAGAGATCCTGTGACAACTCACACCCAACTTATCCGAAATGTTACGCTTCTGACAGCCACCCCTGGCCCAACAGACCAAGGGCTAGTTACAAGTCCACAAGCAACTGGGTTGGCCGTCATTGAAAACTTCATGAACAAACTTTGAAAATCTGGTCCTGCTCAGGAGCATGGCTGCCCTATCATGCTTCCCCAACAGGTTGGAGCATGTCTTTAATGCCCCAGGGTGAGTTCTGGATTAACAGGCTCAATGCTGTGACGATCCTTTTGCAGAGGCATCCTGCTGTGCAAGTGAGCAACTTTGCAGATGAAGGTCAATGCCAGGAAGCTCAGCTTTAGGAGGAATGACATAGCGCTCGCGTGATCATATCAGATCATAACATAACGTAGTATGCTGTACCGTAATTTGATGTACCATGGTTGAGGTCTCTGGCGTTCATACAATAAGCTCTTCAAGCCAAGTCTCAAGAAGCTTTGGGTCTTCTTGATCATTCCGTTGATGCTGTTGCAAGTCGAATCCTCAGCTTGACCTTCTGACTTGAGACAGTCCGTGGAAATACTACAATTGGCGTCCAAAAGCTTACCCCAACATAGCAGGGCTTTCAGTATCTTCCATGAGCCCTACCCGGGGGCTGCGGCTTCAAGATCCCCCCATCCCTGAACCCTGAACTGGACAGGTGGCAAGGCTGGGCATGAGCAAAGGCTCCTCCCGCCCGACAGAAACTGTTGATTCAGGTTGTCTTCAGCACCCGACCATGACATGCGAGAAAGACCTTCGACACACACATTTTAATGGCACACTTCCAGAAACAAACGCTAAGAGCAACACTTTGAGCAACACTTGTGCAAACTACAGTCCTTCTGCCAGGGACTCTTCAGATGCTTGTCTCTTTACCGAGCAATTCCCATGCAAAAGAGACATCCTCCTAAAAACTGCTGTACCGTGAAGACGCCAAGGCCTTCATGAGCCCTGAACTCTGCAAGCTTCTCGTGCACCCAATATTCAACTGTGACCTACCCAGAACAGGAGGAATATCTAGAAAGTAAACCAAGCAACTTAGTACCCTATACTACGATCGGACTGCAGAAGTTCTCAAGGGGATCTATGCCAAGCCAGGCTGCAAGAGGATTGGAGGAGGTGCCTGAGTACTCGTAGCACTGCTCATTGAAATCCTTGCAGGCATCTTCAAAGGCTGGCACTCTCACGAGCAGCAGCTGCTTGAGCGCTTGGGGCTTTTCATCTGCCAAGTTCTGCAGGTCCTGACAATGTAGATGTCATATAGAACGTCATTATGTTGCGAGACTCCTACCTCTCTCCCTTTGACCTGCAAAGCCTTCGCCACCGATGTAAAAGCGAGATGAATCTTGATTTGCTGCGGCAAGCCTGCTGAAAGCAGGATACTCGCATGTGGTGTTTTTGCGCCTCTTTGTCTTCGCAGACGGCGCAGAGGGCTTAGAGGCTGAGAGCTCAACCCCAAAGAGGAGCCTATTTGGGTGCTTCCACAAGTCGAGTTCCCATTACATACCCCAAAATACGATCCTCCCAAAACCGTCCCCTGACTTTGGACACCCCCCTACGGGGCTCCATGTTTACAACATGAAGTGTAGGCTGCGTCGCCTAGAAACTCGCAACCATCCCGGGACTCAGTAGTAACAGTGTCCACGGCAGGCAACACACGCCTTCCACTCATTTCAACCATGCCTCCCTTGGACTGTCGCAAGCTGAAGCACCTGGGGTGCTCCTACGAATGACTTATTTAGGGGTGCAGAAACCAAACCAAAATTCATGACCTGAAAGCCGTTCATCTCTTTCTGAAGTACGGCAGGCGTCAGATGTAAGGCCGGAACGAGATCACAAAAGGACTTTGAGGTGTAGTTGAAGTGCGGTGCCAATGCTGTCATTGTAAACGGACTCTATAACAAGTTATTCCTGTAGCCAGATCTCTGGAACCTTTCCACGCAGCCTGCGTACCTCCTACAATTTTGTCACAACATGTCACAACCTCCCTGTAGTTCTCAACATCCTGCCCACATCAACCCACGAGCAAGAATCCTATCTTTTAGGAGGAACCCCCACCCTGTAATAGTGGTATAGTAGGAATGTAGTAGGACCCTAATATAATCCTAATTAT
>CAJNIZ010000947.1:56030-92715 GCA_905231905.1 Symbiodinium pilosum
AGCTACAATACATATATTTGCTACCATATGTGGTGGTGACAAAAAATTTCGTATTATTATGAACATCTGGTACTAAGACGGATAATATTATCAATATTCATACTAAATTTCATACGAATACTACTGTTCATACTAATATTGTTTTTACTATGGATAACAGAATCTATCTTAAAACTAACGCGGATACCAATGGTATGAATAAATACGATGAGTAACACTCCTATCAATATGAATATTATCACCCACTCTAGTATCGTCATTCATATTGATCTTAGTAAGTACTCACATGATTTCTGGTAGGACTGATTGTATTGCTGAACTTCATGATACTTGTTACAAATACTGATATAAATACAGGATCCACATTTGTATAATCATGTATTAGCTCTTGACATTACCACGAACAGAAATACTAATACAGACACTCACTGAGTAAATAACACTGCCGACATTATGTAGAATGAATGTATTAAAGCCACCAATACTGTTAGTCATAGGACTGCTACAAATCATAATAACCATGCAAAACAACACTACAGAAATGACTAGTACCATTCGTACTTGGCATGAATATTAACACGAATGGTAATGTTCATAATAATGATACCAATATGAATATCAGTATGAATATCAGTATGCATAGTCTAATAGTGGAACTAGTATTCATACTAATACTAATTCTCTTATTCATATCGATTTGGGTACTAATACTATCACTCATGATCATATTGGTACGAACACTAGTCTTAAAAAAAATGCTTTTACCAATGTTCAGTCTTTAATTAGCCCAAAAAGTAGTTCTTGGGGGGTGGGGGTGAGCATATATATATATACAGATTTATATTATATACACAACCCTCCAGTCATACATGGAAGTCATCCGTTAAGGCTCCAATACGTCAAGTTCAACGAATGAAACCAGTGGATGTCAGCATGGTACCATTTCTCGCAGTAAAATGACCAGACCATCGCCTAAACTGACTTCTAAAGATATGCCAAGGAGCCATTGGCAGCTGAATACTGGGCTTCCCGTGCCTTCACCTGCAATGATACTCCAAGCAATGGCTCTAAATAAGTCAATTTCAATTGCTGCCCTTCCTGCGTTGTCTGGCCCAAACGTTCATAATAATGTAGCATCTAAGCTTGATCAACGAAGTTACATCACATGAAGAAGGATTTCTGGTCAACAATCAGATCTGTGAATATGCCTAAAACGTTAAGAAATGATCAACATGTGGAGCTTGGAAGCGCTTTTGCAGGAGGTCGCAAGAAATGGGCTCAGATTGTCAGAACCAAGTTTGATATTGAGGTGAGCAGAATTCCTGTGCAGGCCAAGATACCGTCTGATCGTAAGCATCTGCGAAGCTCTCACCGGCAGCACTGGGCTTCACTTTCGCGTACTTTAATAGGGCGGCCTGCACCAGCGGCGTGGCCCGTGGCTTAGGCCCCAGGACTTCTTGTGAATTCTTGCGAATTGCAGTGACGTCCTTTAGGACTCCACGGTTTAGGTCTTGGGGTTTGGGCAGTGGATTTTTTGAGACTAGGCCTGGATGATTTCAGAATGCCGGGCCCACATTCAATACACACTACTCTGTACTCAGATCGTACGGAATCCGCTCCGAAAGTGCAACATGGCAGCCAACTTTGTTGACTATTGGTTTCTTGGTTTGAAGCCAGGTACGATCAAGTCTCTGACAGAATCCAGAAAACACACTGCGCACAGGCATGCGCATGATTTCTGGATGCATCATCCCCGTCCCCTAAACGGCCCTGGAATGTGCAGAGATACTGGGGATCAGCAAGAATGCGCTACGACTCCATGATAGTGAACACCTCTCTCCAACCGGGGACGTCCCACATTCATCTCATGCTGGTTGTTATCGATCAGCATCTTCAAGAAATGATCTCAAGTCATGTCAAATGTGGAGAGCATACAGATCTTGATCCGAGGACGGGAGGTGGTCACCAGCCATCCAAGTTGCCAGAACAATGCCCCAAAACCTGATCTCTGAAGCCCAGAATCCAGCAAAACAAACCAGAAGATTGAGGCACCACCCGGGGCTCATCAAGGGATTGGCATTGTTGGACAACTGACACTGACATCATTGTCACACCAGGCCTGAAGGTTCTGGGGCTGTGGTCTTCAATGTTTTGGGCTTGGGAAGTGCTTCGACTGATTGCGGACTTCGCGAATCCGATTCTACTGAGTGGGGGGTGTGCCTTGTTACTGCAGGATCTGCACTGCAGACATAGAAAAACAGCATTCCCGCCAACAGCAAGGAGTTTCAAGCGCCTTGCCAACGTCGGACAGCTCGATCCAGCTCACCACCTGATGTGGCACATTTTCCACGAGAAGGAAGTCTCTGTTTGAGGCTGTCATATCGGGGTTGTTGGAAGGCAGGCTAAACTTGCTGAAATCACTACGTGCGACAGGCTGTGACACATCACTGGCTGCAGCGACTACCCGCAGCGCATTTGCTGCCACCAGGCTGCGGGCAGGCTTCACCACTTTCAACGTCTTGAGCACTACTCAAACAAATGAAGGTTCAAATGGCACATGATGATCATAAGTACACAACACCAAGAAAATTCCACAGGTATGCATGCCATTTCTGGGAATCTCTCCAAATGTCCTCATTCGCTAAAAGACAAACGCACCAAGGATGCCTGGAGGCATCTCCATCTGAAGAAATTCAAACAGTCGCTCTATCAGACACAAATCCTTGCCTGTTGCGTAGCTTCGTCCTCCTGCGTGATGTCATAGCCCTCCACAGCGAAGAAGGCTGGAGTGGCAAGCAGGTCCACCTCAGTGGCTTCATGCGCAGCAACAGCATTCGCAGCTTCGGGAGCGTAATGGCGGTGGCTGCGGCGGCGCTGGTGGCAGCTCCATCAAAAAAACAGGAACAAGCGGGGCTAAGCTCTGTAAACAATCTCCCCCATTGCGTGCCAGTCTTAGCACTGTCTGACTGTGTGTTTGATGCCAAACTGCGCAATGCTGAAAGCTGAAAAGCGTAAAAGTCTCAAACACTTCTTGCTTCCACGCTGCTGCCGCAATCACCTGTCAGTCTCTTGAATGCGCAACAGATGCAGGGATTTCCAAGACTGCTGGTCCCACCTTGTATCGGGATCCCTTACTGTTTTGAGAGGGGCGGTTGATCACAACCTTGTCGAGTGTTTGGCAGATGGTCTGTCTGGCGGTTCCTGTACTTGCTGCTACGGGCCTGATTAACCTGTGTAGGATCCAGTGGCACTGAGAATTGGGAAACAAGCTTTCTGAACTGCGGCGATACTTGGACAGGGACTATGGGGCAAAGGACGGGGAAAAACCGAATTTCTTCTAAGTTTACAAGGGATGAGATCCCTGCCTCGGCGGAACCTCCAGACAAACAGGACTCCGCGCCAGCGCAGCCCTTTAGCCCCTGGAATCCCCTTGCACCATGCTCATGCTACTCTTGGAACTGTCAATGGGCAGAACTCAGATGCAGCCCGTCTTGAACACTTGAATGTCTCCAGCCCACGGCCCTCTGTCCATGGGATTCCTTCATCAAAGGACCCTGCATTTTTGGTATCAGAACACTAGAAGTGTGCAATCTGAGAAGGTGCAAAGTCAACAGGGTCAGGGCCCGATACATGCTGGGACCTGCTAGGAGCTCCTCAAGGAAAGACCCCGTGCCAGCTTGGCCCTCTATGTGGCTTGCGGGCAGAGAATGCCAGCAGAAGGGGCAGACATGAAATGTAGCCGACTTCACAGGGATTTGTATGTAATGCATGCGCCGTGCAGGGCAAGTTACATGCTACAACTGCAGCAAAGGGCTGCAAGGGCTCTGAACCCGTTTGGCCAAATTCCTGCTGCATGCTAAACCTGGGATTAAAGTCACGTGGATATGTTATCAGAAGGATGGTTCCCTTGTGGGTTGAGACATGTTGCGGCAAAGACGGTCCAAAAGCAGACTATCATGTTGACAACCCCGCATAGCCAAACGACTATTATGGTGAAGTAGCTGGGTTGCAGTATGTGCTCAACGTCGTCAAATCTCAGAAAATGCGTGGCCCCGGGCATCGGCAGGCTTGAGCAGTTTGAGGAGGGATTCCAGGTATGCTCGCAGAAAAAGCATACCGGATTTCTGTGAGGTCTGCAAGAAAACATTTTTTGCAAGCATGCATGTGGCTGTGGTACTGGGCAGCGGTGGGTGACTGAAGGCCGGGCCTGTTGCGCGTTGTCGTGCATGGTGTAGTTGATAATCAGAGATCCCACGTCGATGGGTGATTTGTTGTTCGGATCCATCCTTGCCACGTACAACTCGTAGAAGAGGTCGGCTGTGAACTCCTACGCTTCTCATTGCTTTGCGTAGCTTGCTGGGCTTTATGAATGGAAAACAAGTACGCAACCTCTGGACAAGCCTTGACCGCGACTAACGAGCAACGTGAAGCCAGCCCAATATCATCAAGCCGACTGCTTGATTCTGTGACATCGCAGAGGACCAGTCAGAGTGTTTTGGGATAGAGGGGGCTGTTGTTGCCACGACAAGCCGTGGAGAAACCTAACGGCAACAATACAACAGTCTACCACGATAAGATCTCTTGGAGCGACAAAAACTAAACGAGTTCAAGTAGATCCTCAAGCACTATGGAGCACAGGTCCCTCACCTTCCCCTCTGCAGTCCTACAGCCCGTTGGGCCCCCCTTGACTGCCTCATGTTGTCGGCGCTTTCAGCTCTCCAAAGCCCCCATGCAAACACCTTTTGTGCGTGTGTATTCCTAGTTATGCTAGCAGCTTGCTGTGTTTGGGATAAAGTACTTTGGCTTTAGGATTTGGGGTGTAGTCCACCAGAGCACTCCGCCTCACTGATCTGATGCCAGATAGCATCCGGGAACTCAAATACACCAGCCAGCCCATTGAAGCTTCTGGGTCCACCACTGCTACCTCATTTGAGCTTTAGTCTAAACTCCTAGTATCCCCCTTAATATCCCCTATAGTAGGCCCCTATATAATCCCCTATATAACCCCCTTTTAAGGAGTTTAGACTATAGCTCATTTGAAGTTCCCTTCAAAAAGCGGCAACACGATCAGTTGGCAGTGGAGGCCCTGCGGTCCAGCGAAAGCTCGCCACTGACTAAGCGGCTCGACACCCAGCCAACCTTCCAGATGGGGGTTTCCCAAAATTAGGGGTGTCATTTTGGGGTCCCTATAATAAGGATTACAATATTTTGGGGTCTATACTGGGGTACCCTTATTTAGGGAAAATACCAGATGCTGTCATACATCAGATCAAGACATGAAAGCCACTCACATAGAACCTTCCAAGTAGTAAGGATTTCTAACGAGCGTCGTGGACGTCCACATGTTGCTGGCCTGTTAGACAACGAATTTGTGCGCAAGCCCTTGCAAGGATCTTGTGCAAGTGAAGTGACGCTGGAAAATGCTCTTACAGAGACAATCAGTCTGTCACAACAAAGACCGTGATTGCGAAAGCTGCTGCAACCATGGCTAAAGACACAGGGAGGACGTAACAACAGCACTGCAGTTGCAAAGCTCTGAAAGTTGCGCCGAAGCTGGTTTTCAAACCAATGTGCCCTGAATCCACACGAGTCTTCCTCCTAGATGTGTCATCCTGCTACATGCTCAGTGTACAGATGTTCCTGCCTTGGTAAGGTTCTTGCTGCACACCAGGGTGAGATACTCGACCACGGCAGTTGCAACCTGCTGCAAGGCTTGACTAGTGACTAGACCAGTCGCACAGGACAGCTTTTAGCAGCTGTGCCTATCAGGGTACTTCTTCCCGCAAATCTCGCGTCCCCTCAGAAGGAACTGTTCTTGCAAGACGTGCTGTTCCTTTGATTTCCCCGCCCATGCCCAGACCCGGGGGTCCTGATAAAACAGCCGACCAGTTTACGACATATCACAAAGCCTAGTGCCCCTGAGAAGAAGGATCTTCTCGGTATGCTGCTTCAAGATGAAGGCACCATTACAACCTCAAAACACAAAGGCCTAAGACTGGAGACAAGCAGGGCATCGACAAACAAATGACAAGGCCTTGGCCAGATCCCCTGTGCTCCTTCTGCCACATTGATGTTACATTTAGCATTGCAGTTCTTTCCACAACTCCAAGCAGAGTCCAGCATGCCAAAAAAACTTGTCCGAGCCACTTTGAAAGAATCAAAGGTCACACCCCCTTACTCTGCTCCGGCGCAAGCTACTAAAGAAGTGCAGGAGATGCTGACACTGCCTTGCTTTGAAACAAAACTTCTTCAGGGCCACGTTCGTACAAAACTTCCACCATAAATCCAATATGCGAGTAGCTTTCTTTTGCAAAGGCCGAAACGCTACGAAACCCAAGCTAACCACTACGCCCCTAAACCCTCCACTCGAAACCCCTAAATCCTACGCCCTGAAACCTAAAACCTTACTCCTTGAATCTCTAAACCCCAAACGCCTACGCCCCAACCCCTACACCCTAAACCCTCAATTGCTGCACACCCTGAATCCCTAAACCCTAAACGCCCCACCCCTGAACCCCCAAACCCCAAACACCAAACATATACACCCCAAAACCCTGCACCCAAAATAACCCCTGTAGAATCCCTATACATTATAATAGTTTCCATTTTCTTTGCCATTATCCCAGTACAACCCCAATATAGATTCAATGGGTACAGAATGTTTCTGGACATCCGGAAACCTGCCTCTGCTCGTAGCCTTGCCACTTTCAGCTGGGATCCGACTGAAGCAAGCCTAGGCACTCGGGGGCGTTAAGGTTGAAGTTTATGGCTTGTGATTTAGGGTTTAGATTTTGTGTTTGGAGTTTGAGGTTGTAGACTGAGTTTGCTGGATTTAGGGATTAAGCGTTTTGTCTCGGATTTAGGACTCACATTGCTGGCCCGGGATTAAGGGTTTAACTCTACGGTTTTGTGCTTCCGGTGCGTGACTCGGGGTTTCAGCTTGGGGTTTGGGACTGCCGATGTTTCTTTAGGATTGTGGCATTCGGGGGTTAAGTTTAAAGATTGGGATTTAAGGTTTAAGTTTAGGGCTGGGAATCTCGGGGTTAGATTTCAGGCTTAGGGTTCTACAGTTTGAGGATAAAAGCTTCTTTGGGTCACAGTTTCATGTTGAAATTGATGGCTTCGGGTTTAAGTTCAGGGTTGAGGGCTTGCAGATTGTTGAAGTGCTAGGTTTCAGGCGTAGCCGCACTGGATGGATGACACTTGGTAGGTGACTGCAACGTTGGGGTGGAGACCTGCTGAGCCTGCGAGGGGGTTTTGCAGCGAGGGTGAAGAGCTTTGTTCAACTTGGCCTTTTCTTACTCACAGGAGCCTAAATGATCAGAGTAATTAGGCTTTGAGGCGCACATGAAGCATGGTGAACCAAGCTCGCATGTTACCGCTGAAAGAAGTCCCAATATCAACTGAATATGTTGCCTCAAGAGACCACCATCCTGAAGGAAAGTAGAATATGGAAATCACAAACGGCTTCCGTGGGTTTAGGTTGGGGCTGTCTTTTCGTATCTCACGGCTTCTGCAAAGCTGGGCACCGCAAAGAGATAACCCCGTCCTCTTGTCCTGACCAACAACGAGTAGTCCAACTACTCTGCTTTGGTACACGAGAGCATCTCAATTTGAGGAACCCGAGAATTTCCTTACATTCCCCACTGATGCTCTACATCCATCTGTTATCAAACCCTCAACTTTCAGAAGTGTCAACGGAAGGGATTGAGCATTGCCCGAGAAGCTTGTTTGAGTAAGTGCGGAGGATGGTGGTCATCAAGCCTGCATCGGATTGGCAGGTTTAAGGTCAAGGGGGCGCGCCATGAGGTTTAAGACTTCGTGGAAAAGAGCTCTTTCAAAATTACCCTGGCCTTGTTGAGCCCCCCACCCTCCCCCCCTGATTCTGATTCTTCGTTCTTCAAGGCCTTGTTGGGCTCGAATGTCTGAGCAGAGGATTCTTCAGGCTGGTGGGACCCAAAGATACCTTAAGACACGAAACCCCATCATTGTCTTCAGATGCACTATTTTGAAGCGGTTCTTGTCACCCCAAAGCAAAAGCAGCTTTATCAATCTTTAGAGACCGCTAAATAAGATCAAAACTAGAAAATCCCAAGGTAGAGGTTGAACGCGGCACGGATCGAAAAAAAATGCTAACGTATTTCTCGGCCTTCTGGGGGAAAATTACCTGCTCAAATGAGCGTATCATGCTAGTACCTTCGAAGACGATTCCCAAATTGAGGGCTACGCATACAGAATACAGGGGCCGCATAAATTGGGGAGCAATGCGTCTGAAAGCCTACCCAACAGCCTCAGCGGGATTTCACATCATACTATTGACGGCATCAAGAAGAACAATATTAGGAAAATATGTGCTAGGATTATTGGAAGAGACTGGAACAACACCCACCCTTAGACACTGCCCTGCGGCCTGAATGCCCACATCCTGAGACCCAACAAACCGCCGCGCAAATGCGCAAATCCAACCACAAATTGGCATGGCTGCCCATATGCGTTGGAGAGCTCAAAAGAAACCGGAACGCATGCCCAGCCCTCCTGCCTGGAAGAGATGGATCCGTAACCAGGCCCTCGTACCTTCAGATTTGGGAGTCAAGGTTTTGAATAGCTTGGGGCTTGAGGGATCCGCCTCAGTCAAGAGCAGGATTTCCCTGGGCCTTTACGAATCATCTCCACAAGACCCTGAAACACATCGTTGAAGACCTCTACTGCGTGCTGCTTCAGTTCAGATCTCCGTCCTCACCTTCTTCTGATACTGCGCTACCGCCCTGAGGGTGTCACTCGCGAATGTCGATGCCACCTTGATTGTCTGTGTTGTACTTCTTCATCAGAGTCACAGCCTCACAGTTGCACACTGCACAACAACTACATTAATTACTTTCTGTAGGAGAGCTGTAGTGCAGCACCACTGCATGGAACCCTGATTCAACATGATACATTATGGACCCAGAACGCTTGCGGACAACAAAGCCTCAACCCAAAATGAGGACCCCAATATAAGTTCAGGGTTTAGGGGTTACGGGCTTACTGTAGGATGCAGGGGTGGATTGAGACCTTGCATAGTACAACTGCAACACCCGTTAATCTGCATGCCACAGAGGCACTCGGCAGTACTGAGATCAGCTTTGCAAAAACTCTTCCCAAAAAGTGCATGCCATGACAGTTCTGCAGGCCTGAAATGTAATGAAATGCTTACGAGGCGCGGGCAGTGTGAGCTGGATTTATTTGCAGGTGCGTCGGATTAGTAGTCTTGCTGGCGACATCCTCCTTAGCCCACTTCCTGCAACCCTTAGGGCACTCTGCCACTGTAGAATGATCCTAAATCATACCCAGAGTTTATTGTTACAGTAAGCCTCATAAGGAGAGGCTCCAGCCTTCTGACCCTGGAGCGAAGTGATGCCATACTGGTCTGCTGCCTGTGGATTAAAGGCTTGGAGATGGTGGGGGGGGGGGTTCGTGATTTAGGGCTCGTGGCTCTGTGAGGATGTCTGGGGTCTATATGGGATGAGGATTCTAGCGGTGTTAGGCTTTGGCTGCAAATCGTAGGAACATTGGGATTGATGTTAAGTTTATACTCAGAGTTTTGAGCTTGAAAGACGGCCTTACTGGGGTTTCTGGCGGTCATAAGGTTGTTTCAAAAAAGTCCTGCCTGCATGACCCTCAATACCGGATACTGTGGCAATTCGGAATTCTAATCTACTGAGGTCGTGCAAGGTTTTTCAGCATCAACCTTATCAACAAGAACCAATGCTGTCTTAAAAGATATGGGGAGCGGCTGGGTATTCGGTTGGAGTAATGTGAGGGACTGTAGTTCAAATACGAAAAGGGACCAGACAAAAGCACGTTCTCAAGAAGTCCTTGGTAGGCAGAATGTGTACAATGACTCATATAACTTGTGAAGGACGTGTGAGTTTGGAAGGGGTAAAGGAAGGTACCTCCAGGAGTGGCATCCAAGGCTTTCCTTTGAGGCAAGACTCGCATTCGGAGTTGGGGAGGTAGGGCTGAAGGTTCACCGGGCTTTAGGGAAGTGTCCTAAATATACTATAGTAGTTTCCATTTTCTTTTCCATTATCCCTATATAACCCCAATACTACCCCAATATAACCCCAATATTACCCCAATTAGACACTGCCTAGAGCAGGGGCCAGGGCGCAGAACCACAAGAAGTTGAATCTTCTCATGCAAGAGGGACCTTGAGTGCAACAAAACAATGAGAGGAGTAAAAACTAGTTGTTCGGCCTCTATTAGTAATATTAGTTTTCGAGTTAGGGCAACCGCTATCGATCTTCGTGTTTCCTAGATGAATTAAGCCTGTCGTTTTAGAACGTCCCCTAGCGATCTCGGGGATTTTTGCGCAACCACTGCCGCCTACCACATGAAGTAAACGGTATTTTTGGACTGCAACTCGCGTCATGCCACGAATCCTTGCACCCACAAAACCTTCCACCTCCCCGCTAATCTAACACCTGATGTATGTCTGCAGGTCTGTAGCTATGAGGATCCTAAATCCCAAAAAAGTAAGCCTCTATCTACCATCAAGACAAAACCCTGCAGTAGCCGTTTCCCGGGCGAATGGCTTGTTGCAGCTCTTTGACGCTGATACCTGACAGCACGCAGACGATGTGGAAGCCTGCCCTCCCCCAAACAAATATGGGCGTAGAGTGATGGGTCCCCCTCCAGTTGAAAAGGGCCTGTGGATAGGTTGGAGCTTCAGAAGTGACATGTCTAAAATTGAGAGCACCATGGCCACAAGACAGTGGCTGAGAAGTCTTGTTTCGAATGCAGCACGGGAAGAGACAACTTGCATCCTCCTGCATTCCTGACAATCATGTACATAGACATTGAACTGGGCCAAGAAGACCCTCATCAACTTCCAAACAACAAACTGCAATATGAAATCCTCTGTAAGCAAATGTGCATGAGTAGTATCCTAATACAGAAAAGTGTGTGGAGGCCATGTTACTTAGGCTGCGCAGGCAGTGTAGGGCTCGTCTCTGACTACAAAGATAGGTCTCGATTTGTTGAAGCTAGATTGAGGTGGCTTGTGAGCTTCATGTGTGCAAGCTTGTGACGCAGTCTGATGCAAAAGGATGAAAAGAGGGGTTGACAATCGCAGAGGGCCGCTTTGGGAGCTTCTTGTATAAGTAAGGCCCGCACGAACGGGGTGCAAAGAAACTCTGAGTTTGAGAAATGCCCTTCCGGTTCAAGTTTCCAAGCCAGCCACTGCCACAAATCATCTACCAGGGAAGAATTGAGTGTCTGGCCATCACCATATGGATCGAAGATGTGATAGGTGTCCCACACCATCTCCTGAACGCAGCATCACAAGCCAGACGCTTCACCAGGCAAAATTTGCATCATGCCTTGCATGAACAAGCCTGAACCATGTATGACGGGCTGCCATGTTTCTATATTGCCCTTGTAATGTAGACCCTGAAAACTAGGTATTCCAGAGCCGAAATTATTCTACGCACGACATCTTCAACATGCATTGCTTCTCCGATTTCATGATACACAGCTGCATTCGATCCTGGAGCTAAGCCTGCACTGCTAGCTACATGCAACCCCACAAACAAGTATACAACCTGAAAAGCGTCCAGTCCAGGGTTGATGCGGGGTTTGGGTTGTGCGTGGGCCACCCTATGATGCATCTCCACGTTCTCTGCAGCTCCTCGTACATGCCCCCAGAGGAAGCCATCTGCTGCATGACCTCCAAAGACTGCTTGGAGAGTGGCCTAGAAGGTAAAGCTGTAGCCCCTGTAGTCCCACGTCTACCCGTTCTACCCGTTCATGAGGTTCTTGCAAAGCTTCTCAAGATGCTTAGGATGTTTCTGCAAGACTTGTCTGGCTTGCATGGCAGGCCTCTACACATTCTTAACCCCTTTAATCATACAAACCCCATACATTTGATTCAGGCCATGAGCCCTATAAACTTAAACTCCACAAAGGCTCTGAACCTCTGAAACCCTTTTAGGTGGCACAATACCTCTGCCATGAACGTTTCAGGCTCCGAGCCTATAGCTAAGAGTATAGGATTTTGGGGTTCAGGGTTTTCGATGTCGAGGAAAACGCTGGGCTCTGTACCGGTAAGTTAACTACTCTCTTCATGGATCCTCATTGGGGTGTGGGGGTCCTCTTTGCCGAGGCCGCTGAGAACTGGCGCCCAGATGTTGGCTCTGTTGAATCTTTTGACCCCAGCCTACTGCTTCAGCAAGCCGAACCACACCAGCAAATTGAAGTCATCTTGTTTCTATCTTTGGCACTGTCCCTCACAGAGGGTCCCCATCACACTTTTGTGACCCTCGCGCTGATGCCTGGTCAAAGAGCTTCTGCGCACGATCCTGAGCTGCAGCCAAGTGCACGACGAAAGTTGAGGGCTGCATTGCAAAGGGACTGTCCAAGGGAGCTATCCTCTAGAGAAACCTTCAACCACTGCAGTAAGCCCACACAAGTAACCCCTACCCGAAGCTTCTTTCGAAGCTGCCGTTCTCAACATGAGTACTCCTCAAAGTGGGGGGGTCCCTTTGCAGACCGCTGTTCTTCATAAGGAGCAAACAAGATACACAACTTCAAAAAACTCCCGCATCATGCCCGTCTGAGGTATTCTTTCACGGGAATGAATGCATGGATGGCCGCAGTTCACCCGCAATGTCCCCTGCCACGAAGCAACAAGTAAACAAACTCCACCAATCCACCCAAGTGGCTGCGACAGTCCCAAACTCTTCCAGGGTATCTTGGATCTTGGCACTGAAGGAGCCCAACCTCGGCCAGCTTTGGCCAGCTGAATAGGGTTTAGGGGTGTAGGGTTTAGGATTTACGGTTTAGGGGTTTAGGGTTTAGGGGTTTAGTTTGGGATAAAAGCTGCTGGGTTTCATGAGATTCTCACTCGCTTTCAGGGCTGTGAAGTGATCAAACACTAGTGTAAGCCGTAACCATCTTCAAAAACGGAATCTAGGATCAAACACCTGCATTGGTGGGAGAGTTTGCCACCCCCAGACGGTCCATAAGGCTGTCTGAGAAATTATGTCAGACGCGTCTTGATCAGCGCTATAAGCACTTGAGCAAATAAGGTTGCTGCTCACACCACAACATACACTGCTCAAGCCAGTGCTGGCAGCTTCAGTAACGCTCGTGGAGTGCTTTGATGAGCTCCGTCGACCCAAGAAAGAATGAAAAACTTCGGCCACTGGTCTCTGCTATATCTATGGCTGCACATGAATCACTGACTACCACGCAGGTCCGGTGGGCGCGGTCACCTACTCTCGTTCTGCAGGGCTGAATTCGGGACAGAAGGGGCTCTTCGGCAACACATGCTAGCAGGAGCGCGGTTTCGGTCTTCTACAAACAAAACGAAACATGGCTTAGTGATTCTTGAACTATCAACTGGGGCGGTATACCGTGAAAACAACCCAGACCTCAGCAGAGCCTATCAAAAGAGCAGGCACAGAAAACACTTGAAAGCGTGACACTGGGTTTTCCTGTGCAGTTCAGCCTCTGTGACATGCGTACAACCTTGGGCAACACGACACGCAAGCCCAACTAGGAGCTTTCAGAGACATCGTAGATTACTGCGAGACGCTGATGTGCCTGGGTATTGCCCTGAGGGTTCTGGAAGAATCGCATAGATATATGACACTTCAGCAAGCTTTAGAGCATTGTGAAACTGGCACAATGCCATAGATAAACGACCCTGAGTTTGAAACACGGCCTTCGACTCTGAGCCCTAGATGCTAGGCTGAGCCCATACTTCCCTAAATCTCATAAGTTTCGCTAACAAGCTGAGGTCTAAAAACCCTGAACCTTAAATCATCACCCTTTCCTCTTGCCTTCACAGTGTGGCTCGTACTGGGCCCAAGACCACTCTCCCACTTGGCCCAGAGCAGGTCTGGCCGAGCAGTGTCACAGTTCAAGGCTTAAGGTTTAGTGTTCGGGGTTAGGGCTTACAGCTTACGGCTTGCGGTCTCTGGAAATTTGGGAACGTTTCTGAAGCTCATGCGTTAGAGGGGAGGTCTCTGCAGAAGGGGAAATAATACTTTCTGGGAATACAGGATGGAAAACCTCAATCTTTAAACTTGGAAATTGGAAAGTAGTCTGGTGCTTTCAAAGAAGCTGGTGATGTAAGAATCACTCCCCGCTACAGTTTGGTCTTTCATGCCCCCACACAAAGCACAGCAACAACATTCCTTCGAATCTTTTGCCAGGGGACTTGCTGCGGACTAAAAGGGACCCCAAGAGTACAAACTGACCATGGTGGTTCGTCCCACAGCACACCTCGAAATGCCCGGAAGCTCCCCCTCAACCTCTACGTGCGTCCCACTGAAAGTCCTGTCGTTGGCCTTCTTTCATTCCGTGCAACTGCTGCCTGCACGTTTTAAAACAAATTGATGCCAGATTATGAAAGGATCCCTATACAGGACCCTGAACATCCGTAAAGCGCCCAAATAACCTCAACCCATCCGCTTTGATAATCCCTAAACCAGAGGGCAATGACGCCTCAGCTCATCCATAACATTGTGAACCAAGGGCTTCACCTCGCAAGAAATGTGACTCCAGGTGGGCAGCACCGGGCTTGTGAACAAGCTCGGAGCAGCGTGACGGGCGAAGGAATGTTGTGTGAGAGCGCTGTTCTGGGCTCTTCGAAGTGGCTGCACCTGGTAATATGGATTTCAAATGTATTCCCCATGGACCATGGCCACAGGATCCCTGCGATGCGATGAGGATAAAACAGACCCCTCCCCTGCCCTGAACCATACACTCTAAACCCAGGCCTGGATAAGCCTGCAAACATCCTCTTGCCATTCCTATGCCAGCCTTCACCAAAACACGTTGGCGAGCTACTTGTGCAGTGTCATCATTGGGACTTCAATACGGCGGTTAAGAATGAGACCCAACTAGGTCTCTAAAAGCCATTGACCAAGAAAGCTATGTAAGAAAACCTTGTGCGCAGGAGAGGTCGGCAGGGAACCAAGAACCTCAAAGGGACCGCAGAATACACAAAGCACATTGGACTGAATTCAGATATAAAGCGCCATGATACCTGTACTGAGGTGTGCTGGATGACAACCTAAACCTGACACCTGGCGTTCAGAGCCTTGTCCATGGACTTTTCAGCAACTTGCTGGACGGCAGGGAGGGCTTTTTCCTGGCCGGCTATGTATCCATCCACCAAGATCGGCAAAGCTCTGCTCCCCAGCGTTATATCGCACAACCAAACCAAAGCAGAACAGCTGAAAGCTGAGAATCAGTCTCTATGGAATCAACTGGTTGACATCTTGCAAACCATAAACTCAAATTAACCTGGAATTGAAGTGTACCACACATGGCCTTTTCCATGCTTGGAGTGCAGGGTGTGAACGCAGGCGCTTCATTGCTGTGAAGCCAGCTAGCATGTGACACAGGGACTTCCACCACGGAGCTGGGGACCCGTATTGTGGCGTCAACAGCAATGGCATCCCAAGTCCATGGACCTCATACATGCCCTTGCCAACAAGGGATCTTACAAGTTGTGAAGGGATAGCTCCAAGCAGATTCCCAAAGGACCCCGAACGGCCAAGGTGGAAGTGAAAGAGTTGTCGGACCTTCCTGTTGCTCAGTAGGAATGAAAGCATGGAACTCTATAGCAGCCCATATACAAATTCTAGTGCTAATCTATGTGCACGCCATGACTATTCGGTTGTACTTTCAAAGCAGAGACATGTTAGCTTGAGAACTGCGACCATAAAGAGACATGCTTCCCCACGAACCACAAAGCACTATGCTGTAGAAACTCCCAACATGGCAGCACCTTGAACTGCGATGGGTCCATCTTGCCATCCTTTGCTTGCCCGGATGGCTTCGGCATTACGTTTGGGGTTTAGAGTTCGGGGTCCGGGTCGAGGCTTAAGTTTAGGTTTTGCACGGCTACTTTGACCCACGCAAAATGTCTTCAAAAAGGGCAACGCATGTCGCAAAACGTCCAGCTTTGGGGGTGTAGTCAAATTTGAGAGTTGTGTCGTAAAGGTCCGGGGTCTGAGAGGCTAGCGGCTAGCTTATGAGATGACTACGGCCTCGTTGTGAAAAAAGACCGTAAATACATATTCATGCCTCCCCGCGTACACCTAGCGCCTGCCAGGTAAATCCCAGCCGAAGGCCCTGCCACCTGACACCTGCTGAGGTTCCAGGGAAGGTTATATGTACTTTAAGGATACCCCATGTGTCCCCAACTGAAAGCAGCTCGTGTATCCTTGCAAGTGGATCATTGAGAGGCTTGTTTGAGAAGTCCCCCGACTGGCATCAGACATGATTTACTGCTGCCAGCACGAACAGGCAAGCTTTGAGGCCTTACACAGAAAGTCACAGGATCACAATGCAGCCACCTCTAAATCTCATAGTAGCCCTGGATGACATCGCAGGAAACAGCAAAAATGCTCGGGCCACCGCATACTTCTGCAAAGCCCCATCAACAGTGGAGCCAGTCACGGAAAGTGCTGTGTCCATGCCTTGCGCTTGTGTTTGGCAATTCCACTTCGTCTGATGCAAGCCTTAAGGATCGCTTTGGTTTCTTCAGGGTTGCTCATGAATCATCAAGCGCAACTGGTTGCGCCCAAGAAAACAAATGGGTTTGGTCCCAGATCAAGGATGGCGCCCTTGCCACAGGCACCGGACAAATGCTAAAGTTTACTGCTACAGCACGCTTCTGGGCTCAGACTTAGATGTCTGCAGCCCCTTGTTTGTTGAAGTGTCCACAACTTTGATGGCCAGCCAGCAAGGATAGCTGAAACCAACCATACTTGTTGCTTGGAGGGTAGTTCGCAAGCAGAAAAAGCCCAGAGCTTGCAAGGCCATTGTCTGGCAAGCCCGAAACTCTGACCCGAAATCCCGAGCCCTACACACCTATACTGGGTTGCTGTTAAGGAACTTAATTTAAGTTACTATATTGGGGGAACCATATTCATTACCATATATACCCATTATGGTAGCTTAATTTAAGTTCCTTAACAGCAACCCAGTATAAGGCCCGATGGCACTTCCGAGCCAGGCCTTGCTGCAGGGCTTTGGTTGCCTCAATTGTGGCTGTCAGCCACTTGGAGACCTGGACCCCAATGTGGTCCGGGTTCAGAGGCGTTTGGGATTACTTGTAAGGAGATCGCAGCTTCGGCTTTTACGGATTCAAGGTTCAGGGCTTCTCTTTCAAGGTTTAGAGCTCGGGTTCTATTTAATGGTTTCGTCCAGTTCAAAGCATCAGGTTCAGGATTAGGTCCAGGGGTTTAGTTTTAGGTTTATGGTTTAGGGATCAGGGATCTAGTGTGTTTTGAAAGGATGTTTCTGTGGAGTCTGTCAGGAATGTAGGAACTCTCCAGAGCGCGGGGCTAAGGATTGGGGCTTAGACGCCACCTTTTGAGCAGGCTTTATGAAGCGGAATTCCAACTTCAGTGCATACGGTCTCTGATGAAAAGCTCTAAGAGGGCAGGAAGAAAACTTACTTTCGATCTTTTTGGGGCCGGGGCTTGAAGTTTTACAATCTTATGTGTGTGGATTCCTCAAAATTGGGCTTCCTAGGACGAGTACGCAAAATGGTACGAGATTTGGAATCACAGAGTCCAGTCAAAGGGTTCACAGGGTCAGATCCTCAAAAGTAAGAGCCTCTATTTTAAAGGCAAGGCTGAGGGTTAGCAACAGTAATCGCTTCTGGACGAACCTTCCATCCTTAGGTCCCCTAAAAGATCCTACAAATGGATCCCCCTGTTAGGATAGCCTTGTTTGGAGCGTGAAAACATAGGCGAAGATCACTTCAGGGGCAAATCATGCTTGAACAGCATAGTCTGCCCGCAAAAGCCAGTCCTCATGTAAAGGACCCCTGCATCGCCCTATGTCGGCCATTCAGTTTTGCGCTGGGCTGTCCCTTCACCTCCACAAACAGAACACAGCGAACCAGCGGCAAACGAGACCCACATCCTATGCCAAGGTTTTCCAAAAAGAAGAAACAGGCTGCAGGCTGAGTCTGATGAAGTTTGATTGTCTTACTCCTTCAGGCAGGAATTACGCCTGAACTGTGACCCTGACTACAGGAAAGCAGGCAACTTGCAGGCAAAACCTGGGCAAGGGCAATAAGGGCAAGAGGTCGTATCTGATCGCCCTGCAGGCCTGGGTCATGGCAGGGTTCAGCTCTGTATCCAGCGCGTGCCTGGCAAGGCAAGACAAGGGTGCCTTCAACGTTCCTGAGGCAAGTGTCCGGCCGCGAGCTGAGCATACTTCTTGCGATCCTCGCCCTGCCTAAGTCTGAAGCTGCTGAATTTCTGGAAGTTTACTGCAAGAAAGAAATGCAACAGCTAGATTAGCTAGTCTAGATTTACAGCGGAAAGCCAGACTACAGCTGGCTAAGATGCGTCCCTTAAGCACTGCTGTTCGGACTACTCGGGTTGGGTGGGCTTGGTCACTAGAATGGTTGAGGGCTGTGTTGGCAAGGGCAGAATATAGTCTTCTGAAAGCGAAACCCTCTTCCCGAACCTTCGCCCCCAACCCTACCGGCACGATGCATGATTCAAAGCCTCCTTCACATGCCAGGAACACGTGACGCTGGCCGATACGCTTCCCCAGCCTCCAGCGGACCTTTGTGTGACCAAGCTCAATTTGGGGGTTGAGCGCTGAGGGGCCGAGGGCTTGAAATTCAGGGTCTAATGCGCAGGGTAGCTGCACAGGTATGTATGATCCATACATGGTCAGGGAGTCTCAACTGTCGTTGCTTCCAGACCTTCCCGATCTCAATGACTCAAAGGTGGCAACACTCAAGGGGGAGGCGATATCTTTTTGACTGTCGTCACTTTTGATATATGCCACTGCGGTTGGCAATTGGAGCTTGTATTTCCTTCTAAAGCCCCGTGCAACCTAAAGACCCTCCTGGGAAGGAGAACTCATGTATCTATACATATCTATAGAAACATTCATTATGCCATCTTCCCCATACCATGTCATCTTAGACATTTCTTTCCTTCATTCCCTACAACCTCCCACCCACCAGCGAAGAAGAAGGACCATACCATTAAGGAATTATTTCTATTGATTGTCGTACAGCTCATGTTCGGCAGGAAGGTCTCAATAATCGGTGTCATGCAGTTTCCGTATATGCCACACTCCTTACAGCTATTTGGCCACCAACTCCTACCACCTGGTCAGCTTTGTCCGGGCAGCGGACTTCATCTGAATTATAGTCCACCTTAAGTAGATAGAATATGGCTTTGGGTATATTAAAATAAGATCCCCATATGCTCCATATTCTATCTACTTTAAGGGGGACTATATGCTGAGCTTTGGACAAGGGTACAGTTGAGTCCCTCCCTGCTCTGGCATCCTGGTCCCTGGAAGCTGGCATAGAAAAGCCATCTAGGTTAGGTGGACCCCCCACCCAGTAATAGTGACTATAGAGGATACTAGGGATTATATTAGGGTCCTCACATATTCCTATTATACCACTATTACAGGGTGGGGGGTCCTCCTAACATCTAGGGTAGTGACATCAGCAACGCCTGACTATTGAACCCCTGGTCCTGGCATTTCCATGAAGTACAGCTTTTCTGCCCTGCAAGTACTGACTGCCTGATGCTCGCTCCACACAGAAAGTAGCTCATTTCTGCACGAGTCTGCAAGTTGAACGAAATGTCCTGACCAGGAGCCCGCAGATCCCACACCCCGAAACGAATCGAGCGGGCTAATGCCTGCAAACATCCTGAAACAAGCCCTCTGACGACTTCTCCAAGCACCCGGCGCGCCCAAGTCTTTGAGCATGAGGGCAGTAGATATGTTTCCTACGAGAACCATGGTGTGACCTGCCACTGGATGGGCTCAAACAAGTTAAAACAAACAGAGGGAGGGCACGAAGAGAGAGTTAAAGTTCAGGGCTTTTGTTTTGGAGTGCCAGGAACTATACCTGCAGCTTCTGATTCACCAGTATGTGTGTCGCTATGTACATCCAACACTGTCACACGTCTACACGGCATGCATCATCAGGGCCAAAGCAACCCACCCCTTTACGGAAGAACATTTCAACTCCCCTCTCCTGGATGCCATGCAAGTCCTCTAACAGCCCGCGAATTAGCTTGGTTGGGGTGGGACAGGGGGTCAGAAACGTGTTTGGGTTTGGAAGATCTCTCCAGACTTCAGACTCAATCATCTTGACTGCGCCACTTGCGCACGAGCCATGATCTTTTATGCTCTCTAAACTCTAAACTGAGCTGGACTTTGTCCCTCTCGTATTGGAAAGGCACCCACTTGTCCCTGTTGAAATGGAACCCTCGAAAATTGTGCATTCCCCATCCGAGTCCCTGTAATAGGGACGATGACTATGTACACAATTTTACTCTTGCATCTGCAGACCCGGACTTTCAACAACTCCCAAGTGCTACCTCTACACATCTTGAACGAGCAATTGCACAAGAAGCCACTGCCCTCCAAGCACGTAGCCCCAAATCCTCAAAACCGCCAGGTTCAGGCAGTTCTCTAACATTTCGAGGGTTCCCAGAATGAGTGTCTTGAGTCTCTAGGCGGGTAAGGGCAGGAAAAGGACGCCCAAACGTTCGCGAACAAACCACCTGGAATGACTGTTGAGATCAAAACAGCCGAATGACTGTTGAGATCAAAACAGCGCAGTGCCGGGCTGTTCAAACATGCAGCGCACGCATACTATGGCGCCAATGAAGAGGAAGCATGTACATCGCGGAATGCCCTGTTGATGGCAACATGCTTGCGGCAAAACTTGCAAAGACAGAAGCTACTTGGGGCCAAGGGGTGAGTGTCTAAGCAGTTCTTAGAGGCGATGGGGATAAGCCTGTGCCCCGCAGCACTGTATGTGTTCTGAATTACCTACGGAGATCTGAAAGAAAGCAGTTCTGGTTCAGATAGTCTATCCTAAGAACCTTCTAAGCTACACGGACCCACCACATGCGGTGACCCAGAAGCAAAAGAATTCATGAGGATCTCATGGTCTACGAATGAGTTAATGACCCTGCTGATCAGTAGCACAACTAATGTGAAGTTTGTGCTGGGGGGCAACGATGCAAATGTAGTGGCCGGACGGAACAAAACAATCTGGCTAGAATACTTGGGGTTCGTGAGCAAGTAATAGAGGAGTTATCAGTTCAACAGGTGGGCTTGTATCTACGAATGTACAGCTTGTGACCACCCTGTTCACGACCCATACAGCTCTAGTCCGCTTTTGACTTCTGTCGAAGGTTTCTCAAGTGGGATATGCTGACGAACCCTTCAGATTCCACACTAAGGGATAGCTGGGCCCTTGGCCTTTGCAGCAAAAGACTTTATGAAGAAAATCTACAAGATGACAAACTCAAGCTTCAACTACCGAAAGGTCTTAATTTCTTTTTCTCAGGGTCTCAACATTCTAGATCCCTGGTCCCGAATAGGAAGGGCTATTTGAGTATGGTGGATCAGAGTTGGCATCCGAAAGTGCAGGCGGACCTGTTAGTGGGGCAGGTAAGAACTATTAACCCCCCAAAGCCTCCCAAGATTCCTCATTTTTTCAGGCGACCGGGAATTTGCCGTACTTCCCCCGTGAGCCCCAAGTGTCTAACCCATACATTAACATCCCCAACCTGAATCCCACACCTGAAAATCCAACCCAAAGCTCCAACCCCTAGCAGGGCAAATACTCCACATGCTACCCGCCACTGTCCAAATCGATGATTCCCTGTAGATCCCTATCCTTGTAAAGTGTAAAAACCCCTATTGCTATTCTGTCAAACCGCTTAGCAACCCATTGAGAACTTGCAATAACCCCAAACCTCTTAACACCTCTATACCAGTCCTGGCCCGCCATCTGCGCTGCGGGCTACAGGTGCAAGGTTTCTCTCAAATGGAGACCTTGTCCAAGTCATCGGGAAAGAGGATCTGTGGGCTTGTGGGCTCTTGTTGAAATGGGGAGCCGATTTTGGATACATATATAACCCCTAACAACCCTCTATAATCCCTATAGTAGTTTCCATTTTCTTTTCCATTATCCCTATATATCCCTATATAACCCCTATATATCCCTTTAAAGGGACCTAGGGTTTCCAATTTCTTTTCCATTATCCCTATATAGCCCCTATATAACTTGTCAAGGCGGCCCCTAGAGTTCTTTGATACGAGCTCAGGACCTCAACTTCGGAAAGTCGTCATATGAGCCATTGTCTAAACTCCTAGTATCCCCCTTAATAACCTCTATAATCGTCCCCTATATAATCCCCTATATAACCCCCCTTTAGGGAGTTTAGACTATAGCTTATATGGATTTGGGCACAAGGCTTGAGAGTGCGACGTTGGCTTTAGGATTTCACGATAGAATTAAAGGACCGGAAAACCCCACATGTGTTGTTTAACCTGAATCTAAGTGAGATAATATGAGGATGCCGTCGCCCGCCGAAATAAAGAAAGAACAAGAAGACGAGACGATAACTGGGAAAATGATTCGCTGAAAAGTCTTCGAGGGGCGCCCCTTGCGATTTGAGATTTGGGGACTTGATTCTCTGAACACCCCTTGCGATTTAAGATTTGGAAAGATGATTCCCGAAAAAATCTCATTGAGATTTGGGGACTTGATTATCTGAAAAATCTTAGGGTGACACCCTTGCGATTTGAGATTTGGGGACTTGATTATCTGAAAAATCTTAGGGGGACACCCCTTGCGATTTGAGATTTGGTGACTTAATTATCTGAAAAATCTTGGTGGGACACCCCTTGCGATTTGAGATTTGGGGACTTGATTTCCTGAAAATCATCTTAAGGGGACACCCCTTGCGATTTGATATTTGGGGACTTGATTTCCGGAAAACAATCTTAAGGGGACACCCCTTGCGATTTGAGATTTGGGAAGATGATTCACGAAAAAAAATCTTAGGAAGACGTTGCTTGCGATTTGAGATTTGTGGACTTGATTCTCTGAAAAAAACTTAGGGAAAGACCCCTTGCGAGTTGAGACGTGAAGGTGTGTGAAGGGCAAGGGACAAACAGTCTAACCGTAAAAGCGGAGAATTTGAAGGGTAAGGGGAAAGGGGCAACCAGTCTGACCGTAAAAGCGGAGAATCTTGAACAGCAAGAGGGAAATAGTCGAACCGTAAAAGCGGAGAATTTGAAGGGTAAGGGGCAAACAGTCTAACCACAAAAGCTGAGAATTTGAAGAGCAAGAGGCAAACAGTCTAACCGTAAAAGCCGAGAATTTGAAGGGTGAGGGGCAAACAGTTTAAACGTAAAAGCGGAGAGTTTGAAGGGTAAGGGGCAAACAGTCTAACCGCAAAAGCTGAGAATTTGAAGAGCAAGAGGCAAACAGTCTAATCGTAAGAGCGGAGAATTTGAAGGATGAGGGGCAAACAGTCTCCGTGAAAGCGGAGACTTCGAAGGGTTTTGGTAGCCTAGATTCTTAGGGTTGTGCCTGTTGAGACAGAACACAATTCCACGTCAACATCTGTTGGTTGCGCAATATCATTTCATCACTTTACTGAACAATGTCACCTCTCACCAGACACAACCCTAAGAATCCAGACTACCACAACATTGTTTTTACAAAAACAGTTTTGGGTAGCTTGGTTCCTTAAAGTGTTTGCCCCTTACCCTTCAAATTCTCCGCTTTCACGGTTGAGTCTTTCTGTCTAGACATAAAAGTATGTGTGTGTGTATGTATGTATGTATGTATGTAGGTAGGTAGGTATGTATGTATGTATGCATGTATGTATGCATGTATGTATGCATGTATGTATGTATATTCATACATATGTAATGAAAAGTCGACAGAATCTCGAGGATGCTCCGCGCGGGAGCGCAATTTTGGATTTAACATCGATGACTTTTTAAAAATGCTCCGCATGGGAGCGCGGTTTTCTGCAAATTGTCAGGATGCTCCGCAGAAGCGCAATGTTCATCCGAATTTTCAGGATGCTCCGCACGGGAGCGCAATTTTCTTCAAAATTGGGACCAACAAGACGAGCTTCAGCGGAGCAGTTCAGTATAGAAGAAGTATAGGATCCATCCGGTCAGCGCTCAGATTTGGAACGACGAGGTGGACAAATCCTATACCAAAGCAAAACCGGAGCCCTCCGCTAAATACCCTCCTCTTGTCTTGAACCCAGAGAACCACCACGAACGAAGAACACCGGGACTCGTTTGGTATAGAATTGATATAGAAACCCTCGACATCATCGTAAATGATCCAAATTTTCCGAGTGCTCCGCACGGGAGCGTCATTTTGATCAATCTGATGATGATAAATCGACGAAATTTCGAGGATGCTCCGCACGGGAGCGCGATTT
The DNA here is from genome assembly GCA_905231905.1 of Symbiodinium pilosum. NCBI lineage: Eukaryota > Dinophyceae > Suessiales > Symbiodiniaceae > Symbiodinium > Symbiodinium pilosum. Next base: position 80,297 of record CAJNIZ010000947.1, read on the forward strand.
TTGAAGATATCAAGACCATCACAACGCAAAAAACGCGACTGTCACCAACGGGAGCGCAGTTTTGGAGTAATTTATGAGCAAGCAAAGCCTGGAATTTTGAAGATGTCCTGCACGGGAGCGCAATGTTGCTCAAACAGGGGCGCGAACAGTTCGGTACGGGACCCCTCTACCAAGACTACTTTAAAGGCAAAGCCACTTTTTTTGGACCGAAAATCAACATAGAACGCCGATTTTTTGAGGATGCTCCGAGCGAGACCTCAATTTTGAAGCGAACAACGGCGCGTCCAAAATGTTTGCGCGACGGAAGAGCATGCAGGCATGCCGGGCGACGGCACATCTAAACAACTAGAACCCTACAGGTATGTGGGGAATAATAAGAATACTGAGAATAATTTCAATATCTCACTGCTGCTAGTTGGGGTCAACACCCGGTGAATGATACATTGCACCATACGATAGTTTCCATGCAATTCTCCATGCTAATTGGAGTCTTTATGGTCAATAGTTCTGATGAGCATCCACGCGGAATCCGTGTGATAACCAGCCAGCGAAAACTCCATACCAAGAAAAGAAAACGAGTACAAACATGACAGTTTCTAGAGGCAAGGGGCCCTGGGACCCGAGTAGTATGTAGGTAATGCAAGGGACAAGGTGAGTTACCTTAAGGAGGATGTGAGGGCTGATTTCAAGAAGCTCCCATTTCCTTTGGCGGTCAGATTCGTGACTTTGTTCACTTGGAAATCTGAATTCTTTTTCCGTCTAGCTAGGTGTGGCACCCCCAGAAAGTGCATCACACCATTTCAGCACCTCTTGCAAGATGGTAAACACAAGATATCGCAAAGTGGTACTACCCTTAGTTCAACTGCTGTTGGTGTTCGCATTTTGCAGTGCTTTCCATATGCTTTCCTTTTTGTCCCCGCTTTCTGCTGGAAGAAGATTATCACAAAAATAAAACGCACCGCAAACAAAGCCACATCTCCTTGACCAGGTAGTACCTTGCCCGTGTGGCAGACATTTAAGATCTCTACGCTGCGGAAGCTCGAAGAAACAGACTTCAGGTTCAGCTCTCAGTTGCCGGGCGCCGCACGCTGCGCTGTGAGGCCAGCCGCGCAGCACGAAAGAAATAGAGGTTCAGTCACAGAGTGGCCGCTTCTGAAGCGATCCCTTTTGGGCCAACGGCACCAGCTATAGCAAATCAGGCAAAAATAAACAATAACAGCAACAAGAACAACAACAATCCCGAGAATTCCAGCATGGCTCGATCAACACTAATCAACAACTGAAAGAACGTGGTTCATGAGCATCTGGAGCCATACTTAGAAAGGTGCTTTCCGCCCGCAGTGCTCCGGGCAAGGGGTTCAAGTATCAACGACATGGAAGTCACAAACAGACATGACTGTAATCCACGATCCGCTCCAACAACATGCAACAATGCAGGAAGCCGACCCTCTTCCAATCCCTGCACCCTCGTGGAAGCCTACGCAACATTGTGCTTTTGAGCTGTTTCTTTGGGATCCAGGGCGTAGGAATTTAATGCCAACACAATCAAGCCCCACTAAGGATACTGTTGCAACGAAGGGTTATTGGAGTTTACATGTGGTTTGAGGATGCGGCCTCAATGTTGGGTGACTAACTTGTAGAATTCCAACTCCACCTTGCCAGCACAACACGAGCGGTCAACTTTTAGCCATTATCGGCATTGGGGTCATGCGCTGCCCGCACCTGCCGACACAGCCAATCAACACCGCGGGCATGGCTTTTGTTTGGCTGAGGGCCTCGGACCTGAGGCTTGGAGTGCAGTTCAGCATGGTGGCCGACATTTGCTACTCCACTTTGGTCAATGGAGCCTTCTGAAAACTCAAGCCCAAAGGAGCCTGCATTCCCAGCCGGACCCTTAAAACATGCCCCCGTCCGCTCTTCATGATAGCGGCTGTGATTTGCGGCACTACAGCTGCAGAGAGAGGGGAAGTAGACGGCATTTTGCGTTCTGTATTCGTAATGAACACTTCCAAAACAGAGAAGAAAACCCAGAACATCTGGTAGGATGCAGGTCCAGAAGCTCGCGCCTCCCACCCGTCCCCGCTCCTCAAATTCAAGGACAGGTCACATGACAAGTTCTCCAGAACTCCCACCTTTTAAGCCACGAGACCTTGTCGCATTTCTTGAACTACAACGCCGCTCTATTGACTCGTAGCCAAACCTTATGACTCCATTTCACAAGTTCGAGGCCACGTAAAAGGTGCCCAAGGAAAAGGTTCCGAAATTACAGAAATCCCTCACCACTACTACAAGATTCCGGTGACCCCAACCCTCCCAGAATCACCTCTGGAGCCCTGCCATGTGCCGGCGGATGCGTTGGATCTGGCCGGACAGGCCTCGCTGAAGTTGGTTCAGGCAAGGCTTAGGGCTAGGATTTAGGGTTCAGGGTTTAGGGTAGGGTTTAGGGTTTAGGGTTTAGGGCTAGGGTTTAGGGCTCACAGCTTCAGATTTAAAGCGTGTTTGGAACCCTCAGAAGCGAATTGTGCAAGTCTCTTCAGGTCTAGATGTGGACTTGTGTTGCTACAAACGGCCAGCACGTGAGCAGTCACGCTATCCTTACAATCGCAAGGTAAACAAAATCATGCAAACTTAATTTATAAAACTCGGGAGTCCAAAAAACTAGAAACGTTGACCGCTCGGCTACAGGAAGGGCGAACCACTCTCGAGTCTCCGATCCTCCTCCCTGCAATGTGCTCGTTCGTTCCTTCTTATGTGGAACTTCCTCAAGTTCGGAACGCCCCAAGTCTGGACGTATAAACAAGTGTCTATATATACGGCGAAGATGCAGAAACAACAAGAATTCCCTTTGTGAGTATTAGAGTGGGCTTCTTTTCAGTAAGCTCCATACAATATAAGCACCTGGGTGAAGACCAGTCGTCCTTCGTGTTTGCCAAGAACCCGTCCTCATCATCCGATCCATGATACGCGTCAGGAGCAAGACCTCAGCACAGGAGCTACAGTCTAAACTCCTGGTATCCGCCTGAATAAGCCCCGAATACTCCCCCATATAATCCCGTATATAACCCCCCTTTATGGAGTTTAAACTACAGCTCACATGCAGTCCTATTTGCTCCTCAAATCCATCAAAACACCTGGAGAATCCTGTGCAGCTGCAGCAAAACCAAATCTAACACACGTGCAGCCCATTTGCACCTAAAACGCAGAGCTTGCAGTTTTGGCGGCAAGGCAGAACGGACATAGATTCACTCTTCAACTCCAGCATCCAACACATTTTGATCCAGGGTGACAAACCCCACTCCCCTACCACTGTGGTGTGGTGGCCTTTTATTCTCCTAGAACTGTCAGCCATTTTGCTGACGTCATTCAGATCTTCCTCCCCCCCCCGGTGTCTGGATGGTCGCCTTCCTTCTTCCATAACTGTCATCAATTGTCGTTGAAGACATTCAGATCGTTTGCCCTCCCCCTTGCGGTATAGGTGGGTGTCTTCCTTCAGTAAGGTAAGTGAGATATCTCTTGCTGAAATCATTCAGATGTTGCCCCTTTCTCCTGGTAGCGTGGCTGGCTTTGCGTTCACCTGGCTCCTTCTGGGAACTGTACCATGGGGGGGCCATGCACATTAGATGCCTCACTAGATTCCCTACAGTTTTGACACGCCCCATCCTCAGCCCGGGACAATGCGTCCCAAGCTTTGCCAGAACCGCGCAAAGGGCCAGCGATCTGGTGCTGGGCCCAGCCTGGAAAAACTACGCACTTTGACCAAGGTTGAGGCATCGGGCTGAGTCAAGGGTTAAGGGAAGTTGGGGTTATATTGGGTTTATATAGGGATAATGGAAAATAAAATGGAAACTACTATAATAGAATAGGGTATATATTCATATCCTTCCCTTCTTGTTTGAGTCGCCAGAAAATTTGCCTGCCCTGGGCCCGGTTTAATCAAGGTCTAAGACACGTCTCCACACCTGGCAACTGCAAACCTGTGCCTGACTAACGGAGAAGAAAACATCCCACCCCAGCCCCAGACTGCCATCATGGAAATACTCCGTTTTACGTACTGCAGGGGTCCCATCATGGCTGCCTGAAGCTAACGTATACTGATACTCTCAAAAGGTAGTGGGCTTCTAAATGCGTCATGAGCAGGTTGGGTTTGACTTTTGCCCAGCAATGCTGGTACAACACGAACGTGGAGGGACCCGAGCGTAATGACCCTTAGCCCTTGCCGTCACTATTGGTGGCTGAGGTGCCTAACCCAGAGAAGGGGCTTCAAAATATTCCCCAAAAATCTCGCAGCAACAGCTGGGCTCCTCACGCGGCCAGCAAGACCTAAGGTAGCTCCAGTCTTAGACATGTCTAAGGAGGGCGGGGCGCAAATCGAAGTGACATTATCTAAGATATGTATGCTATGTCTCTAGGGTGCAGTAGATCAAAACACATCAGCAAAACATATTTATACAAATGTGTATCATTTTGCGGTCTCCTCAACCTTTCAACATGCTAAGGCCGATTGGGACCTCCTGGCTGCAGAGCATGATAAAACAAGAATGCATCCTTCTCGGGATTGTTGAGGATCTCCAGAGTAGTGAGCGCATACCCTAAACCCTAAACCCTAAACCCTAAACCCTAAACCCTAAAAAATACAGAGCTAGCTTGGTCATCATATTGGGAACTCTCAGCTGCCGACGGTGCCCACCACGAAACAAGATACTCCAACCTGGGTCGTTCTGGGGCATTTCTTGTGCCACATTCGGGAATTGTATTGAACATATGCTAAATTGGTTAAAAAGCTGCCTGTTTCCTGTCTATGAAAACATGATATTCCCAGAAATTGGAAAATGAAAAACCATTTCCAACCACGACCCAGCAACCACCAGGAGCATGGGAGGAGTGTTTGGAGACACCTGGCAGGTTTGAGGGTCGCTGAAGTACAACTCATGATGTCATGGCATCGGTGATGCCGGTTCTGCGGGCTCAAGCTGGCTAGAAACTGAACCGTTGCATGGTAGGTAGGGGCTCGAACAGAAAGCGTCAACAAAAAGATCTCTATGCTGACAGGCCCTGGCCGGCCTTGGATGCCTCCATGTCCTTCTCCACCGCTAGCTTGAAGTCATCTTCCAAAGGCAACCTGAGCAGTTTTCAGCCCAGCTTTAAATACCAGAAGCCGCTTACCAGTACAAGGAACGAGGCCAGAAGGAAGAAATCAAATGAAGTACTACAACCTCGACATGTTGATCCTGATGATTGTCATGTTGTGGTCACCTGCATGACTGCTGCCATCTTGCTACTGCCGCTGCCACGTCCACCACTACCGCTACTGCTACTGCCACGGCCACCATAGCTGCCATGACCAATCAACCACCCCCACGGCCACCGCCGCAACCAAAACAACTACCATGGGTCCTGGTCAGCCAGACAAAACCCTCCTCCTACTGCCCTACAACTACTGCTACCGCTTCTTCTACCCTTCGAAAGTAGTACAACTGTGCGAGTATTGAAGTAGCTCCTAGAGGACCCGGGCTATCTGGTAGTATCGCCTGCAGTGTCCAGCAAAAAACTGGTGGTAATTGGTATGACCTAATGGTGACGGGAAGCACCTGGCAATAACAGCCATCCTGGTAGTTGTCGTCGCGAAAATATTGGCGAGGCTCCCTCCTGAGAAAAAAGACCTGATCTGAATGCCTGATGAATATTCTGAATCTACACACTGTCCCAAAGAAGAAAACTCCTGCCGCCATACATAATACACCTTCTCTTGTTCTACGCTATTTGTGTTTTCAATTTTGCCGGAGGGTGCTATGGGGTTCGTGAAATACACTGTACCTCAAGGGAAGATATCCCAAGGTGCTCAGAGACATCAGGCTTCTATCATACTGCCCTCCCCTGATACTAAATGTCCAACACGTCTGCCAGTATTTGAACCGCTCTAGCTGAATACAGGATGTTAAGGCCAGCAAGGTGTCGAACACCAAGGGGAGGGGTGCTTGTAGCTCAGAAGCCTTTCGGGACCTGCGTCCGGCACCTCGGAAGTGTTCTGCTGCAGCTCCTGCAAGTTCTCAGAGAGATTGAAGTGTATTCGCCAGAAAGTTCTGGACGAACAGTTTCCTTTGTGCTATCATACAGGACTCCATGTCCGGATTCAAAATAGTGCCCACAGCTGGCAAGACGGAAACGGTTGGGTTCCACCCTTTCGACCAGCCGTCTCCCGATTGAACACCATGTACAAAATCTGCGTTTTCCATTGGAATCTCAACTTTTGTTGCAAAATCTGTTCACGACTCTCAGGAGGCTGTAGGATCGAGCGCTCGCACAGCTTTCGGCTCGTGGTGTTCTGCAGGCGCTCTTAGGAGATTTATTTCATTTTGAAATTATGTTGGTACGTGACACCAACGAGTAGCTCCCAATCCCAGTAAGAGAAGCCGTAAGGGGAACCTGCAAGATTTCAGACTTTACATTGAAGTGCTGCAACGGGTGGATTTCCCTTTATTTGCCGGGAATTTGGCATCATATTGTCTCAGGGATTTCTTTCAGAACTGCCTAAACCCTACTGCTCCGCAGACTTTGGGGATTTTGCCGGGGACTTCTATAAAGACGCCAAAAAAAAAGCAAAAATGCTTGGAAATCCGTTGGCTATTAAGACAGCCTGTCGTGAGAGATCCGCTGACACTCAATGCAACAACGCTAACACACCTACCTTGCGCATGACAGCTGTGCAACGGCAGTGACATCAAGTTGTCTGAGAACAAGGCCTACAGGATAACTCCGCGCTGGTGGATGTTGCCCACAAGCACTCCAACGCGCAACAAAAATGTTGAACATGACAATCAGCTAGGAATCCGCGTTGCAAGTATTCAGCCCTTGCAGCTTTCTCGATTAATGCAGTCCGAGTGCACCAATTCTGGAGTCTGAGAATTCAAAAAGCCAAGACGCCAGGAGGCCAAGGAGTCTAAGAAACACCAAAAACAATACAACAAACAATGAAGATGCCTGAAAAAGTGAGTCACCGCTTTTCAAAAGCCATGGCATAATGGTTACCCTTGGATGGATTCCCAATAACCTGTCTGTGTACATGCAGGGCGCAAGATCTGAACGCGTTCTTGGAGGCTCGGATGGACGCCCGGGCGTAGTGGGATTTAGGGTGTAGACTTTTGCACGTGAGTCTCGAGGTTCGGGGTTGGGAGCTTGATAAGCAACCTGCAGGGAGGTAGGACCAAGGTTTCCACTGTGTGTCTTCGGACGGCTGCCAGCTTTCGATCAAAGATCGGGGCTCATCACTGCAAACAAGGGCGTATGTTGCTTCACGCCTGAGGAGGGTAGGTGCAGTGTCCGATGACCTGGAAGTGCCTAGATTTGGTGAAACTACCAGTATGAGTATGGGTTGAAGAGCGTGCAAGTCAGCTTTTCGAAATTTCGGGAATGCCTACAGACAGGAGCATGGCCTGACTGCCCTGATGAACATGGCTGCAGGGGGAGCATATGGAAACCCTCCAGACGAGGAAACAACAGCAAGAAGTCTTCTGGGCTTTCAGTACAGGTTCTACGCTTTCATGTCAGGACCAAGCACAAATCTTCTTGCTCAACGTGGCAAGTCTGCACTTCCAAACTCCAGCACTCCGTGCTGAACTCCGACAAGTTCATGACTAGGATCTGGAGCCGAAGGTCACCTTCTTCAGCTCATGGAGTTGATGCCGTGCGTGCACATAATGCACAAGGGTCGTACCCTACTCGGAAATTTCCCATAGCCTGACACAGGCTCACAAGCCCGAACGCAATCAGTCACGTGGCACAGAGCCAGGCCATGAAAACGTATGCGACGCTTTCCTGCTCAGTCCCCCCATTGTCCCTGCTGCTCTTTTCCCTCCCTCCTCCCTCGCCTCCTTAAACTCCCTTCCTCTCCTCCCTCTTTGTTCCCACCCTCATGTTGACCTCACATTAAGGACTACCCCACAGTTATAAAATCCCGACGCCGGAACACAATTATAACAATCCCCACATTCATAAAATCCCAAAAATGATATTTGCTCGGTGCAAAGATTTAATCAAATATCACATAACGCTAAATAGATGTTCAAACCTACATGTTTGGCACTAGTATTCCAGGGCTCCCCCAGAACGGAGATAGATCAATCAAAGAAAGGCGGAGGTTATGAATGCGAGGCCAACATAAGAGACAACACGCTGCAACCCCCCAACTGTCGAGTCGACAATCTTGAGATGCTGTGAATATGTAGGAGTCCGAAACCACTTACTGCCCGATAGATCGGCGGCACTTTGGACATGCGACAACGTCACGATCCCCCGTACTCTAGGCACCGTGACACGTCGTGACGGTCACCTGGCCAAAGGCCTGATCCCTGTGACAGTGGGCACAAGGCAGCCTGGACGACAATTGGACACTTGCAAGGGTGAGGAATTGCCAGCTGCTAGCAACTTCGACATGCAACGAAGATGCTAGGGCTCCACGAACGAAGCGGACCCCTACACCGATTTTCAACGCCGCAAGCACCTGCCGACAACCACAAACCTTTGTAGCGAAAGCACTAGCATGTCTCGCTTGGAATGGCACTGGCATGAACCTTTAACACAAAGGGACACCATCATAACGTCACTAGTATATAGCAGCAAGTGTGGTACTCACCCCAGAGGAAAAATATTGGGACATGTGGATATACATCTATAAACACCATGCGGGGAGGGCTTCCTGTTTGAGAACTACCTGATTACAGTAAATGAGAGAGTGGCATAGTGACTGAAAGTCCGCTCCAGAAGCAGGCCGGCAAAGGTGTCGAGATAGGTCCGCGCCTGCGGGAGGTTTCCATCCGCACTTGAACTGCTTGTCACTGCGATTTGGGTTGCGGCGCCTAAATCAAACACAACTTCTATTGCAGGGCTTCTGGCTCTCAAGGGAAAGCCGTGACTTTCGCACAGTTTCGAAACTCCGTGCCACCTGTGTCCAAGACAGCTGGAAGTCACGGTGCTGCTTTGTAACTTGAATGCCTGAGGGTTCAAGGGAAAACGAAAGATGCAATGATGCAACGTTTGATCTGAAAAATACTATCTAAGGCCCCTAGATCTGGACCAGATCCCTTGGTCCGACTGCCAGCATATGCTGGGAATCCCCAGCTGCCTGGAAAGACTGCCCCAATTTCACGGTGTACGTGGCTGGCTGGACATGATCTCGCAGCTGCCAGTCGCACGGACACTCAGGAACAGGAGAATGAAGGGCCTTCCTAGCAAAAAAACAAACAGCATGTTCTTGATTACTCTGATGAACAGGGCAGCAAGCACCAAGCTTACACTAACGGAGCCAAGGCTTACAAGAAACTCACACCGCTGACAAGTGCTGGTACTTACGAGTCGTGATCGTGGTTACTGTTATCGTGATCGACAACATCCACGTTAGAGGCATGGGCGTCGTCATTTGCAGGGGCCTGGACAGTACTGCAGGAGCAACAGTAGGAGGAGTACTAGTAGCAGTAAAACTATTGGTTTTGTCGTTGTAGGATCGGAAGCAGGACAGGGAGTAGAAGGAGTGTTGGTAGTTTGACATAGTAGAAGTTGTTGAGAGCAGACGCAGTAAAAGCAAATCAACAGCCCAGCCCTGAAGCTTCCAGTCTCAACAGGCAAAATCTAACACCCTCTGGACCTCGAGCTTAAACCTCGAACCCTACACTCCAACCCAAAAACCCGAACCTTGAAAACCCTGCAAATAGAAAAACATTAATCATAGACCTTGGAGGGCTGCAAGCCAGCCTCATGCTGCTCCTGGGCGAGCTCTTGCGACAAGGGGCGGCCCTTCTCATCAACCTCTGAACAAGTTTCCACTTCAGGCGAATTAGGGTTATGGGGTTTAGAGCCAACATGTGTGTCTGCATTTTCTTATAGACCTCCGGAAAAATGCTGCGGCACGAATACTTCCAATGCGCTTGTGTAAGGCTTAGATGGTGGGTGACATGAGAAATCGAAGTGACAATTGAATTTGGCTAAGGGGATTACATGGGCCTTGAGAATGAAACGTGTTGCGAGGTATGTCTTGACGTGGCATCCTTGAAGCCGAATACCCCAAACACTTCACAAATCCCTAATCCTTCAAGGCTAAAGCGGATAGATCCAAGGCCTTACTTACACTCTGAATTCGCATGCTCCAAGGCACCAAGAGCTGTGAGGCCAGCCCTAACAGCTCTGCAAGGAAGTACTCCGAATCCTTGGGTTCTGAGTGAAGTCTTACCCAACGCCGACCATGGCTGCTTGTGCCCACATGTTCAAGCAGCCACAAACTGTTTGAGACCATCAGAAAGCTCCATACATTGCAGTTGATCGAGATACCAGAAAGAGCCAGGATGAGTTCCTTCAGATACAACAGACCATGCTAAGCGAAGAGACGAGTGACCGGCAGGACCGCATCCAAACGGACGGACTTTCCTGTGAGGCATTGAGGGCGTAGGGCCGGCGTAGGCTGGATGAGCTTTGGGTACAGGGTGCACATGTGGAAGCAAGTAGGTCAGACCAGACTATTGGATTTCGATGCGCCAGGAGCCACCCAAGCCTGGTCGCACAAAGAGGGGTGTAGGTTCTGCTGTCCTGAAGCTCCATTGTAGTAGTCAACACCAATCATGCTGACGTTCTCGTAAAGGTGGAATGCAACCTTCCGGGAAAGCCACAGAAAATCTGGCGTGTCTCAGGGTCCATCAACCCATCTTAGCTGCCCAAGTGCCGGTAAGATTCTGCGCTTGCGATCTGAGAATCCGGCGTTATGTCTCTAGTTTCCGTCCAACACACTGCCACTACCGCCCCGCGCCTCCACAGACCCGGTACTGTTCACGAAAGCCAATTTCCGGTCAATGGGGTCCTGCCAACGTAGGTACAGCGCCGTTTGCTCCTGGCAGGTGAAGTGTAGAATGAGCAATCCGTGCGTGTGTGAGCTGGTTTATGATTTCGCGCTTTCAGCTCAGGGCTGTTCTCACCCTTCCGCTTTTGCAGGGGTACAAAAGTCCTGCCCTGCAATGAAAGCGCTAACATGAGTAAGCCTGCAGAGCTGTCGGTTTCGGCTGTAGCATGGAAAGGCCCTGCTACGCGGGCTAGATTCCCTTCCGCATGGAGGTAGCAATCCCACGAATATAAAGGCTTGCACTCGCAAATCTCTTTCATGTGCACAATCTGCTCTAATTCCCACTGTTTTTGGCTTACCGCTCTTCTCCCAAACACAAGCCTATAGTTACCGAATAACAAGCCGGCATAATTCAAAGGTAGGTTGCCACCTCAACCCAGAAGAGGCACAAGATTTGGTTTGGAACCATAATCCCTACTCCAGTGCCCAGGAAACCCCTGACTCAAAACACCCCCGGCCCCAACATATGAAATCCATTCAGCCCTACCCAAAACCCCAAACAGCAATGTCCACAGGGCTCGACTTCGGGGTGTTGTTCCGGGCGTTGTGAAATTTGCACAGGTCATGGCCAGTCTGAGGTATAGAATACCTTAAACTAAAATCAAACCCCCCGAACAAAGATCAAGCACCTATCTGCTCCTGCAGGTGCGCCAAGAGGAGCCGCCTCCTCTTTGCCACCTCAGTTCAGGGTTCAGGATGTTTAGGATTTCGGGTATGGAGGATCTACATGTTGAGGTGTGGGCGTCTGAGGTGAAGTAGGAAACAGCACCAGACACGTGACACGTACATCGCAAAGATAATAACTACACCCAACGCGCGACACCAATCAGGAAACTTAGGTCCGGGAATCTCTCCTCCCTTTCTTTTTTCTCTGCTCTCTCCTCTCTCTCTCTCTTCTCTCTTCTCTCTTCTCTCTTCTCTCTTCTCTCTTTCTACTCTCTCCTCTCTGCTCTCCTCTCTCTTCTATCCCCTCTCCTCTCCTTTCTCTTCTCTCCGCTCTCACTTCTCTCCTCTCCCCTCTCCTCTCTCCTCTCTCTTCTCTTCTCTTCTCTCTCCTCTCTTCTCTCCTCTCTTGTCTCGTCTCTCTTCTCTCTCCTTTCGTCACTCACTCTCTCGTCTCTCTTCTCTCCTCTGTCCTCTGTTCTCTCCTCTCATCTCTCTTTTCTCCTCTCTCCTCTCTCCTCTCCTCTCTCCAGAGGCAAGGGCAAAAGTGACGACAGTTCTGCGTTTCGCGACCACGACCCCCCGGATCCCTGTGACGGTTGACACTTTTGAGACGCGAAGACCCGAGAAGAGTCCAAAAGTGACGACAGTTCTGCGTTTCGCGACCACGACCCCCCCGATCCCTGTGACGGTTGACACTTTTGAGCCGCGAAGACCCGAGAAGAAGCCAAAAGTGACGACAGTTCTGCGTTTCGCGACCACGACCCCCCGATCCCTGTGACGGTTGACACTTTTGAGACGCGAAGACCCGAGACGAGTCCAAAAGTGACGACAGTTCTGCGTTTCGCGACGATTTTCGTCTCTCCGGCAAGTCCGA